>DWMZ01000080.1:0-40457 GCA_018249855.1 Eueides tales michaeli
TATATATATATATATATATATATATATATATATATATATATATATATATATATATATATATATATATATATATATATATATATATATATATATATATATATATATATATATATATATATATGCAGGCTATTCAAGTGCAGCCATATGGTGCCTGTAATATGATGGGTGATGGGTTTGATTTCTCACTCAGGGGAAACATTTATTTCTATAATTTTCCAAACCAATGTGCGGCATTCAGTTCTGTGTATGATGTATTAAAAATAAGATATAGAAAGTGGTAGGTGGTATAGAGTGCTTAAACACTAGGTGTCCTCTACTTATTTTGTTACATGCAGAAAACAGTATGAGCTATAAAATATATATAAGATAATGTTATTTCTTAGGAAAAGTGAATAGTTTTTTATTTAAATGAATAAATTGTAGTTTTTGTATGAATTGAATACTAAGAACTCAATAATAAAAAAATAAGCAAACTTACAGAAAATTGTTAATAACTATTTTTTTCTAGAGTATTAAATTATTTTTGATATTTGTATTTTGAGTACATGCCTAGTTATCTGTATTCCTGAGAAATATTTTCAACATGATTTACTAAAATTACCATGAGTATAAAAATTGAGTAAAAAATATTTCAAAATAATTAAAAGGAGTAAATTATTATTGTGACTTCTGAATGTCGTGTTTATATTGGAAATTATTTGTTAGCTATTGAAACTTAACCATACATTAATATTCATAAGCATTTTTGATTTAATGTTTATGTATTTGAAAAAAATTATATTTACGATTTTTTTAACTAATTATGATAAAAGTTATAACAGTAGGACATAGTTGTAAAGTTAATTATTTGTTTGCTTTAATACTAGAAGCAACTTTTACTGGGTCAAAAGGTAAACAGAGAAGAAAACGTAAACAAAACGCAATAAGAAATCACGCTAAAAATAAGAGTATATATATAGCTAATATAAATGTATAGTAAACAGAAACGTCTAAACTTTAAAGCCTTCAGTAGATATTTGAGTAGACAAGACATAACCTTACACAAAATTATTTATAACTATTACCTGCCCATACATTCTCGTAACTCGCGCAAATAAAGATAATTACTAAGTTCAAGAGCGGTTAAACATGCTTTAATGCGTAAAGTGTTAATTTTAGAAGTCGTAATCTTGAAATAAGCTTCGGTTTCTTACCTCGTTGACACCTGAATTCTCAACTGATCCCAGAGTTCGTTATAACTTTTTACACTAAACTTTGAACTTAAAATGGGGAACTTTTACACTTAATAATAATTGAGCACTTTAAATAACTTTCCCAAATGTTCTTTCACTTATAAACAAACATGAAACAAGAGTTTAATGTTGAAAACAAAAAAATTATCCACACACGGTTGACGTCGCTTTCGCCATGGTGTTGATGCACACGAGGGCCATCTAGCGTTGGCGAGAGGAACTAACAGGAACTTCTTTTTACGCATTATTGTCATTACAACCTTTTTCTTGAAGTTTATTATAATATACAAATTCATCATATATAATTTTTTTTAATAGGTATTTAAACTAAAAATTATATGACCAATACATTTATATTAATAATTTAGTACACTTTTGTTTTTATTAAAAAGCGCAGCATGTGTTCATTTTTATTGTAATTTTAGTAATCAGCAAACTGCATTAACGTCATAATGGCCGTTTTCTGAATTATCAAACAGAGTTCATAGTATACCACAGATACGGTAAAATTGGAGTGACTTTGACGTTATATGTGACTTGACTAGTGCTTGCAGTACTGGCGGGTCCGAGCGCTGGCATCGTGAGCATTGACATTATTTCGACGTTCCACGTCAATGTCACTATCGTCACTTTCCTCGATTACGGAAAATGCTTGAAATACAAGCACTTTACAGTCTTCATCGGCTACACTACATACTCCACTCATGTTTATATCATAAGATTTTCTGTTCGGTTATGTTTAACTTGGTGAATTCGTAAGCACACTCACAAGTGCTCAGAATGATTAATAAAGCTAACAGATGTTGGCGCGCTCTATAAATCAGAGATAAAGACCCATTCTTACAATTTACTTTTTATTAAATAATCAGTACTTTTTATATAACTCACCAAGTATACCACTAAGAATTACTAAGATAAAATGGTAAAATGCTTGTATTTTAATCATTTTCCGCAATCGAGAAAAGTGACGATAGTGACATTGACGTGGAACGTCAGAGTAATGTCAATGCTGACGATGCTAACGTCAATACTGCTAGTTAAGTCACATGTAACGTCAGTCACACGAATTTTACCGCATTTGTGGTACGCTACGACCGCTGTTTTGATAATTCGGAAAACAGCCTTAGATCCATCCAATCATCAATTGCTGTAATTTATTCTTTTCCTTTCAGCAAATCCGAATAACATTTAATATAAACATTGAGAGATATATACATAATAATTAACTTAACGTTAACTTAACTATAGGATTTAATCGGAAATCTGAATAAAACACTTAATTTTTATTTAAAATTTATTAATTCAAAGTACAGTTACATTTCAATTTTACACATGCCTCAGACTTAGTCAATAGTAAAAAAAAAACAAAAACTTGACAATATACAATAACAAATTCTTAAGAAAATAAAAAATAAGCTTACAAAGCATAAAATAATCATTTCATTTAAATAATAACTCATTAACTGAAATTTAGAACACGGTTTCATGGTCATCAGTTTGTTCTCTTACATGAAGTGTTTTTACTATTTTTAAAGTGTTATACCATACTTATTCTCAAAGATTACTGTAATATACAAATTTTAATAATAATATATGTAAAATTCTTAATATGTATCTGAATATTTAAATAAATTATTATTACAATTTGTATATTATATTTTATATACTTTCAAATTTAGTATGAAATAAGTGTTTAAAAAACTATCAAAGATCAAGCAAATATATGAATGAGCGAGATTTCGATATTACATTACTAAACGAATTCGTCGTATTTATTGAGCAGGTACTAAATAGCAAACAAAATTAACTATAACAATGACTAAGCGGCGTGACTTCATCTTAAGTTACTAAAACATAAATTATTTTTAATATTGAAAATGGATATACTGAGGTAATTCTTATAAAGAAACTACTATAACTTTATAAGAAAGTTACATCTAATTAATGATTGATTATTTAGAATCCAAATGTTTTAAAAATATTCCCTTTGAAGATGCCATTTCTGTTTCGAGTCATTCCTAGAGTACAACATTTAATTTTTAGTAAAGAATGAATGTCAATGTCAATTTTGTATATATTGCGACATAACAATTATTTAAACACACTGACTGATTCTATACAATCAACACTATTTATTAAAAGCTGTTGTTACTTTAAATACCTCTATAGATTACCAAGTTACACATATTTCTTTCTACGCAGGAGAATCTGTAATATTAATTATTGAATAACAATAGAAATTCAATAGCATTTTACAATATTCATTAAGTTTTTTTGATAATTAATTATAGAAAAATAACATATTGTGTCAAAAGGTATAAATTTCTACTTTAATTAAATATTCTTAGTACATATATATAATATATATAAAGATTATTATTTACTAAAATTTTATAAAGAAGGTTCTGTTTTTACTTTTAAGATACAGAACTTTAAATAAAAAATACATTAAATCTTCATGTTTAAATATTAAAGAATGAATTCTACAAGACCATATTGTAGTAATTGACAGAAGTAGTGCATGTGTACAAAAATAAAAACAGTAACACACAGCATGCAGCTATATATTCGTAAGATCTCATATATTACATAATTGACTATTACATTTAAATTTATTTAAGAGCTTATCAATTTTTAAATGGGCAATGCTTATATTTTTGTTTTTAGTTAATTAATTAATTAATAAAGCAAATAGACATAGAACTTAGTATCGTTCAAATAAGCATATATTTTATTTAATATTGAAAAACCCAAACTTAACTAAAATTTCATTTACAATAGTGCCTTTGAAAATTTTAATATATCATTTTTTTAATAGAAAATTTTAATATATCATTGGTGACAATTATCATTGTCCACTGTTTGAAATCACAGCAACAGCTTCTAAATATATATTTTAAAAAATTGATTAATTAAAATAGATATTTAAATATCAATTATAAAGAATATAAGTGAAATTTAAGTTTTATGGCTACTGAAAATATATAAAATTAATATTACCATATTTGCGACGAAATTAATTAATTTATATAAAGATGACACAAAAATTAAATTAAATATCATTATTTTAGTAAAGTAACCAACAAAGTGTATGTGTTTTTGAAAGATTCGATTGAAAGACTATTTTTCCATATATTGCCTCATTATCATATCAAGACTACCATTGCAAAACAAAAATAAACTAGTTATAGTGTTTTCTTATTACTATATATACCTTTGTATTATTAATGACATACTATTTATTCGGTAAGCAAGTGTTGCTTCCATTGCTATAAGGATTCTCCTTCTACTGTTCAATCAATTTACTGAATTATTTCTAATAGTTATTTAGAATTATTATATATTATATGTTAATGTATGGGATGAGCTTGGGATCTGAGAACACTTCATACATAGATTTTTTAGTCTAAACACCATATGACATCTAACATTGAACTTGAACACTTATAAAACTGGAACGGCAAATTGACTTTACTATTACTACCAAAAGTCCCTATTAAGAACACATTCATATAATATATTAAACATGTAGTCAGTTTCAAATTCTGTAATTATTTTATTTTAAGAAGAAAACGTTTTATGCTCAACTTCTGTAATGTGTGGAAAAAAAAATATTTCAGTTTCACACTGTATCCCCCGCACATGGCAGGGTATGCAGAAGGGAACTTAAGAAGGTAGTGTTAAGACACTCCGTTCCACTTTCCGCCGATTTTGAGGCGTCGAGTGTTGAGTGGCGGAACTTAACTCCACGTTTAGCCTTGTTACCAGAGAGAGAATATGAAAATATTCAATATTTTATTTCCTTGAGTGGGGATCGAACCCACATCCTCTCGGTTACAGTCACACGCTCGTGCCGCTGCGCCACGCCATAAAAGTGCTTTTACATATTCAGTTTTATATGCTCAGAATGCTTAGGCTTTCATTTTCTTCAGGCACTTAACAAAGTTAGTCATATCATATTCTTCCTCATATTGTTTGTCATCCCAGAGGTCTGGTAGGGTCTCTATAAGCGCCTTCGCCCCCGGGGCGGAGGCCTGCGAGGTGGACGGCCCTGCAGTATTGGATAGTTGGAATAAGTCCAACAATTGGTCTGTGCCCATTGTCTCCATAGCTGCGTTCTCACTGCTTATTACTGTGTTCGCTGTCATCAGTTTGAATTTTTGTAGGCTGAAAGTAAAGAAAGTAGGAAATCTTCGTAAGCTTTATATTTTTTACTTATTTTAATTTCCAAAACATATCTATATTTTCTTTTTTTTTAACATTTCTAGTGTTACACAGAGAAAATTTTACATTAAAAGCATTCTATTATGAATTGTATCAGTTCTAATATTTCAATAATTATTTATTTAACTAAAATATAACTGAAATACTATAAATTAAGACTACAACATAAAAAATTAAATAAAAATCCCATATTCTCACCCCATAATCTTCTCCTCTAGCGTATCTCTGGTAATAAGTCTGTACACGTTGACAACTCGCTTCTGTCCTATACGATGGGCTCGGTCCATTGCTTGCAAGTCTTTCATTGGATTCCAGTCGTGCTCCACGAATATAACCGTATCAGCACCGGTCAGATTTAAACCTAGACCACCCACCTGAAAACCAAATGGAAATTTTAATTAAATAAATTTACTATTTAATACATAATATGAAGGTTATGGTACAAGAATTTTTTTTTTTTTAGCTTCACGCTGTATTCCGCACGAGGCAGGATAGGCAGAGGGAACCCGGGAACCTAGTGTTAAGGCACTCCGTTCCACTTCCGTTCCCCACTTTCCGGCGAATTTAAGGCATTGCGTGTTATGTAACTCAACGCCGGGCTAAGTCTCGTAACCTGAACCAAGTATTACCAAATAATAATTATTTCCTCAAGCGGAAATTGAACCTACTACCACTAAGACACCAAGAACATCTTAGGCTTCAACAATTTAAAACTTTTTTTTTATGGAAAAGACACGGCAAAGTCGCGTACGGCTCACCTGATGGTAAGTGATCACCGCCGTCCACGGCCCCGTATAGCACCAGAGGAGCTACAGGAGCGTTGCCGGTCTGTAAGGTGGATGGGCACCGGGGCCCGGCATTACCCAATGCGAAACGCAGTGGCCAAAGCCACTACTTAACTCTGGTCTTTAATGCCGGGGGTGGTAATAATCCGGTCGAGTCTGCCCATGCATGTTGCCATTGCTGACAACATGACTCTCCCACATGTACTTTAGTCACCTCTTACGACACCATCAGTACCAGGGTGATCCTATTCTAAGCCGGAATCACACGGCGAAAAATTTATATATTGAAGTAAGCAACATACAAAATATATACTCACAGCCGTAGTAAGCAAAAGCACATCAATTGACACATCAGTATTGAATCTAGTTACAATGGCGTGTCTCTGGTGCGGCGGGACACCGCCATCCAACCGTAGATATGTAACTGACGGTAAATGCTTTTGTAACAGATCTTTCTCCACTATGTCTAACATTTTCTTCAGTTGGCAAAATATAAGGGCCCTATGTTGGGAGACGACTGCACCGGACTCCACTGTAGCTGATGTGCCTATGCCGCAGTCCAGAAGAAGTTGCCTGGAAATAAGATAAAAGTATTATTTAGTTGTTTACAGTAAAAAATTATAAGAAAGAATTCAATATAAAATGGTCGCTCTTTGTGTAATTTCTTTTCTTTTTATAGCTTCAGGCTGTATCCCGCATAAGGCAGGGTAGGCAGAGGGAACCCGGGAACCTAGTGTTAAGACACTCCGTTCCACTTCCGTTACCCACTTTTCGCCGAATTTGATTATATATATCTATTCTCTACATATATATCTCTATTCTCTATTAATAATATATTAAATATTAATTTAATTACTTCTATATTTATATATCTCTATTCTCTATAGAGGCCTGTCGTGGCGCAGCGGCACAAACGTGTGACTGTAACTGACAAGTTGTGGGTTCTATCCCCACTCGAGGAAATTAAGCATTTAATATTTTCAATTTATATATTTAAAGCTTTTAATTCTTCGCTCTGGTGGTTGAGTTCCGCCACTCAATACGCAATGCCTCAAATATGACGGAAAGTGGGGTACAGAAGTGGAACGGAGTGTTTTAACATTAGGTTCCCAAGTTCCCTCTGCCTACCCTGTCTGTGCGGGATACAGCGTGTAGGTGAAAAAAAAAACTATTTCTATATATAACTAGAGTGTTTTAACAGCTAAAGTAATATAATGTCTAATTTATAATCACCGCGTTTACCGCGTTTGGGAGGGTAGGCAGCAATAACCTAATGTCAAGACACTTTGTTCTTCATTTTCCACTTAAAATTCAAGACATTGCTTTACAAATGACGAAACTCAATGCCGAGAAATGACAATAAATCATTAACTATTATCATCATACCCACACATTTGTAAGCCACACTTCATTTTTAACAATTTATTACTAATTATGCAAAAATATTATTTCTACATATTTATTATAGACAAAATACATAAATAACTCACTTCAAAGCAGGTAATTTGGCTCCGTGTTCAATATCATCCAGTGAAGAGTTTTGCTGAGCCAATTGACGTGCAACTCTCATCGCTTCAGGATGCTCCGGCACGAGGACCAATTTGGGATGATTGCATACATTCTGCAGATAGTGTAGAGCCTGGAAAAAACAATATAAATGCAATATATAAGTAAATATTTAATTATTCTGTACATATTGAAATTCCTAAGACCTATCGTGACGCAGCGGCACAAGCGTGTGACTATAATAATAATGTGACCCGGGAAATTAGGTTCCTAATTTTCCATTGCCTATCCTGCCATGCAAAAAAAATTGAAATTCCAGCATATAAATTTGAATATAATATGTGACTTACGTAAGTAAAGAATGTGCTCAAGTCAAAATGTAGGCATTTCCTAAAAAGCTCAACATTGAAAATTAACCTTTTTATAAAATGCTATTAAATACAAAATTATTATTACTATTTCTAAAGTGTTATTCCACACTTAGGAAAGAAAAATACTAAATGTAAAAATGTATAAAAATTTAAACGTAGCAGTATTTGAAACCGCGCCTCTTGGAAACCGTGCAAGCGCTCTGACCAACTAAAAATATTTAATTAATAGCATTCTGTCTTGCCAAACGATAATTCTAACGAATTGTCTTTGGGTAGCGGAAATTTGTAAAAATCTCCCAACAGAGATGTTAACAACATAAATAGGTTGTAACAAGCGTATAAGAAATGCGACATAGCTTGTTTATCACTCTGACGAAAATACTACAGTATTTCGCTATTTATTTGTTTTTTCATTACAATACCTGCTGAGTGGCGAAATTCAACGCCGCACTTTGTACAAGAAAAATAACTTAACAAAAACAAATGTAAGCACCTGGAACACATGCGTATGCGCAGATATATCTTGAGGCATATGCTCCCTCGAGAAGTGCTCGTAGAGCCGCCGCTGTAGGGGACTGAGTTCACAGTAGTAGTCCTGAGTTATCTTTGGAGGCAGCTCCCGTAACACATCCTCTTTTACACGACGCAGGAGGAAGGGAAGAACCTGTGATAATTATATAAAAATGTTTAATATTATTCTAAATTTAAAAACGTATAAAAATTTGAACGAAGCAGGATTTGAACCCGCGCCTCTTGGAAACCGTCCAAGCGCACTGACCAACTAAGCCTTACGTTCTCATCAAGCTCCGTCGAAATTTTTATACGCTTGTTACAACTTATTTATGTTGTTAGCATCTCTGTAGGGAGATTGTTAAAAAAAATTCCGCTACCCAAAGACAATTCGTTAGAATTATCCTTCAAATCCTGCTTCGTTCAAATTTTGATACGTTTTTAAATTTAGTACTTTTCTTTCCTAAATATGGAATAATACTTTAAAAGTAGTAAAAATGTTTGATATTGTATAACAGATTTCAATTTTATTATATAGACAAAAAAAACTAAAACAAGTTGAACAATTAATTATATATATCTGGCTCTAGTAAGCAAAAAGTACTATATAAATAATTTTTCTCAATTTCAAACATTTTTTTTTCAGCTTCACACTGTATCCTGCACAGCGCAGGGTAGGCAGAAGGTAAAGGAGTATAAGGAGTATATGGATTCCGATCCCCTTTACCTTGTTATCAGAGCAAAGAAAATAATAATTTTAAATTTTCCATTTTAAAAATACTTCACTTTCTCGAATGGGGATCGAACCCACCCACCTGTCGTTTACAGTCATACACTTGTGCCCCTTCGCCGTGACAGGCCTCGATATATCATAATAAAATTGAAATTTCATATCTTTTTACAGCTCTATGCCGTGTTCTGAGTTAACATGGAGTTAAGACACTCTGTTGTATTCCCTTTTTTACCAGAGCAAAGAAACGAAATCATTAAACAATTGTTTTCCCGAAATATTATATATTTTCAATTTAAATATTCAATGTTTCATTCCTTCGCTCTGGTAATAAGGCAAAAGCGCGGCGTTGAGTTCTGTCAATCAACACGCAATGCCTCAAATTCGGCGGAAAGTGGGAGCACAGAAGTGGAACGGAGTGTCTTAGCACTATGTTCCCAAGTTCCATCTGCCTACCCTGCCATGTACGGCATACAGCGTAAAGCTGAAAAAAAATAAAAAGGAAAATAATTTCTATGCGAAGGTCTCTTATTATTATTATTATTACTTTATTTATATTAAAAAAAAAATAAAATTAACAATTATTCTATACATAGTTACAGCAAATACATATGCACACCTGTCTATGCAACGCCTCGCACGCCAAGGCACCAGCCTGCAAGTGATGAGGGGACGCCCGCGGGTCGCGCGCCGCCAGGATGGGGCGCGAGTAGCGCGCCGTGAACTGTCTCTCCGTGCCCAGCAGACCGGGCATCAGGAAATCGAACAGCGACCACAGTTCTAGAACGTTGTTCTGCGAGAAAAGTACATGCATACGTTAAATTACAATACCTACTTATATTATAAAATAGTTCGCTTCAATTGAACTATATATGTATATATTTTTTTACTAATATCAATCATTTACTTCTTCTGATAACATTATCACTTTAGACAATATCTATTTATTGGAAATTGAAATTTCATCTAAATGATTAAAAATTTTATAGCAATTTGGCCGAACTAAACATTTTAAACTGACGTAACTTTTTTTATTTATTAACCGATTTAAAGAAAACAAACACTAAATGTTCAAAGGTTTCCAAAATATTACAGTGAAAATTGCTAGCCATTTCTGAGATTAGCGCACACAAACGCACAGAGAAACAGAGAAAAAAACAATAAAAATAATTATTTTGGGCCCTATTACATCAATAAATAAATAAAAAAAATATTATAAGTATAGATGACTGAAAGTGGAGCAAACATCCAGGATGGATCTTTGTTTCATTTTCACCAAAAACCTATCAAATTGATTTAGTTAGAACTTTACAGTCAATATAGCTTATATATAAAATAGCAGGCATAAAGTAAAGATTTTCCTTAATTTAGCTATAATACAATAACATATAAAGCCGCACGTAGGTAAAAAACAATGTATACTTATACAATCATATGCTATAAAATCTTGTTAAATGTAGGTAACAAAAAAAATGTACATACATAATATCCCCAATTCTCAAAATATCATCTTTACTTAATACAATAATCAAAATTATCATCCATCTTGCGTATTTAAATTCAAACCATTTCCACAATGGCATCAACAATATATAATAACTATAATACCCCACATTTCCACAAAATAGAGATATTGGGTGTTGAGTGGCGTAACTCAACGCCGCATTTTGCCTCTTACCCGATTGAGAATCCGATATTATTAAGCATTCCGATACTATCCTTCAATCAATAATTATTAATAATTAAAATAAACAAACAAATACCTGAATAGGCGTCCCAGACAATATCAACCTATGATTAGCGACCAATTGTTTAATAGCCTGAAACGCTTTAGTCTTTCCGTTCTTAATAACATGTCCTTCGTCCAAAATGCAGTAATTCCATTGAATGCTGCTGAAGAAATCAATATCTTTCCTAACTATATCGTACGATGCAACTATAAGATTGTAGAATTTAACGTGTGACCGAAGTCTCTCTCTCTCCGCCGGCGGGCCGACGTACTGCATCGGCTTCAAATATTTCGTTGGTATAAATTTGTTGACCTCGAACACCCAGTGGCCTGAAAATTAATATATTTAGTTTTTTTCTTTTTTTTTTAGCCTCACGCTGTATCCCGCACATGGCAGGGTAGGCAGAGGGAACATGGGAACCTAGTTTTAAGACACTCCGTTCCACTTTCGTTCCCCACTTTTAGCCAAATTTGAGGCAATGCATGTTGAGTGGCGGAACTCAACGCCGCGCTTTGCCTTAATTCCAGAGCGAAGAAATGAAACATTAAATATTTAAATTGAAAATATTAAATATTTCATTTCCTCGACTGGGGATCGAACCCAGTCAGTCACACGCTTGTGCCTCATTTAGATTTCTATTATTAAATTTTAAGAAAACATCGTAATATTAGTTTTTTTTTTAAAATAACTATTTTTTTTTAAATTTTACAATGTAATTAAGAGTGTTCTAGAGTAAAGACACTCCGTTTCCTCGAACTAAGTTTAATTTTGAGACACCATGCTTTGAGTTGCCTCAGATCCTCTGATCTGTCGTGGCGCAGGGGCACATGTGTGACTAGTTGCGGGTTCGATCCCTACTAGGGAAAATAAAATATGAAAATATTATTTCTATTTTCTCACTCTAGTATGAAAGCAAGGCGCGGCGTTATGTTCTACAACTCAACACACAATGCTTCAGAATTGGCGGAAAGTGGGCAGCTAAGGTTCCCAGCACCTTGAGCGAAGCGAAGCTAAAAAAGTACCACTTATTTATATACAAAAAACATATTTACCAGTAAGCGTTGGCGGACAAACAACAAGCGACGGCATATGTGGACGTCTGTCTTTGGCGCGTTCGTAATGTGAACCCGCTACCACCACAATAGACTGCAGAGTCTTCCCTAAGCCCATGTCATCACACAGAACACCGTGCAGCTTGTACTCGTTGAGGAATCGCAGCCAGTTTACACCGGCCTGCAAAAATGTATGTGAATATTATACAAAGTATGGCAGTTGTTTCTAAGCAAAAAATAATAAAATTTAATATTAATTCTAAAAATACGTGTACTGATTTTTAGACGTTTACGAACATGTTGTACAAAACTTTTACACAATAACTGTAACCGACAGGTTGTGGGTTCGATGTCCACTCGAAGAAATTATATGTTTAATATTTTCAATTTAAATATTTAATCTTTCATTACTTCGCGTTGGTAATAAGGCAATTGCACGGCGTTGAGTTCCGCCACTCAACACGCAATGCCTCAAAATCGGCGGCGCACTTTACCTAACTTATATAACTTATACACTTATACATTTATCCATAGTTTACCTGTTGATAACTCCTCAGCTCAGCGGAGACTGCTATGGGTATTTTATAATCCTTAATAGATTTCGGATTGAATAGTTTTTCCAGGAAATGTTTATCTTTTTGTCTTCTCTCTCTCAATTCCTCAGATAGGCCTTCGGGCTCAGGTATGGCGCCGTCGAGAGGCATCAGTTGTATGAGGGTGGCGAAACAACGGGTAGACATCATTCTTACTGCTTCATTGTGGTCACTCATACGACCTGTATGTTTTAAAATATTATATTTTATTATTAATAATTATTATAAATTACGAAATTAAACGGACGTTAAAAAAGTCTAGCTTTTTTAGGAAACGTATAAAAATTTGACCGAAAGGGGATGAAAAATTTGATCTTGGGAACCTAATGGTAAGACACTCTGTTCCGTTCGCCACTCTCCACTGAATTTGAGACATTGCGTGTTGAGTGTCGAAACTCAACGCCAAATATTAAACATTTCATTTCCACAACCTGTCGAGTTTACAATCACCCGCTTGTGCCTCTTCGCAACGACAAGCCTCTAAAAATCACTTAACATGAATAACAACAATTTTGTTATTTCATACATTTACATCATATTTTACTTAGGCTAAGGCCCGAATTGCGCTCACAGCACTTACGTTTAAGCTGCTAACGTAGGGTCCGATTTAGTGAGCGCGCTTACGTCTGTTAGCAGTATTAATAATTCGGACCACTTGTACGAATTCAACAAGTTAAACATAACCAAACAGAGCATTTTTTAATATAAACATGAGTTGAGTATGTGGTGTAGATGAAGAAAACGGTAAAATATTTGAACCATTTTCCGCAATCGAGGAAAAACGTCAAAATAACGTCAATGCTCAGGATACTAAAGATCCGATCCGTAAGTACTGCGAGCACTAGGAAGTGACGTCATAGCATCCACAACGCTAATGGTGAGCGTAAAAAAGCACGAATGGGACCGCACATTGGTACGCACTGAGCGCTGTAAACGCAATTCGGACCGCGGCCTTAAAAAAAATAAATATTCTCATTTTTTCCATAATTATAATTCCGTGAAATTAACTAAAAATAAAATAACAGTTACCTAAGAGAGGCACAACGAGCAGCGCTATATACGGCACGAGCTGCAACTGCAGGGCGTCCACCGTCCGCGAGAGCGCCTCGGCCGCGCCGCACCGCACGCGGTCACTCGATAGATCTGACAACGCTTCTATCACCTGTTGGTTTGGGAAATAAATTAGTAATTAATAATAATCTTTAAGACGTCATTTATATATGATTGTATTGACCAAGAAATAATTTTAAAAAGTTGTGTATGTGCTAAATGTTGTAATATGTGCTAAATAAAAAGCGAAGCTAAAAAAAATGACCTCGCCAACAACAGTGCGCATGACAGCGTGCGGGTCGCGCGCGGCCAGCGCGGCCAGCGCGCGCGCCGCCATGTGGCGCAGCGCGGTGTGGCGCGCGCGGGCCAGCGCCGCCAGCGCGCGCGCGCCCGCAGCCACGCGCGCCCAGCGCCCCGCGCACACGCGCGCCGCCACCGCCTCCACCACCTGCAGCCGCGAGATCAGCTCCTCCACCGCCTCCTCCTCCATGCTGTCCAGATCTGAGACAAAAATATGGAGCTCTATGAGAACGTATGGCTTAGCTGGTCGCGGGTTCAAATCCTGCCGCGTTCAAAATTTTTATACGCTTTTAAATTTAGTATTTTCTTCTTCTAAGTGTGAAATAACACTTTAAAAACAGTAAAAAATATGGACTTTTTAATTACATTTTAGTTTATTAAGTACATTTTAGAAATTTAATTTGTTGTCTACTTGTGTAAACTCCACTGTACTACAAGTTTGTGGATCAGATTACTTATCGGAACGTTAATAATGCATGGTTTTTTTATTCTCGCTATCAGTTTCACGAAATGAATCTGAAGCATCGCATGTTGAGTGGCGGAACTCAATACCGTGTTTTGCCTTATTACTAGTGCGAAGTAACGAAATTATTTCATTTTCTCGAGTAAGAATCGAACCAACCACCTATCGCATTCAAGTCACAACCTTGTTTTTATATTTAAATATATTCTTGTATCTCGAAGTATTTTTAGACCTTGCTCGGTGTTGAGTTACGCCACAGAACAGAACGCCACAGTACATTTTAGTAGAATATAAATTACATATCTTTAATATTAAGTTTTATCTCCGCTAAAAAAAAATAAACTCACCGCTATCTGTCATAATTTTTTCAAGTGGTTGCGTTATAAACTCCCATAACTTTGGTAATTTGTCTGGCAGTTCATCGCCAAAGTACTCAGTTAAGCTTGTCAAAGCCATAGTTGCTCCTCGCCTCTGAATTCTTAATAGTTTTCTTGCCTACAAATAAATTAAATTTAAATTTAATTATTTCTTATAGTGATAAGCTTCACGCTGAATCCCGCACAAGGCAGGGTAGGCAGAGGGAACCCGGGAACCTAGTGAACCCGGGAACCTAAGACACTCCGTTCCACTTCTGTTTCTCACTTGCCGCCGAATTTAAGACATTGCGTGTTGAGTGGTGGAACTCAACGCCGCGCTTTGCCTTATTACCAGAGCGAAGAAAATGAAACATTAAATATTTAAATTAAAAATATTTCATTTCCTCAACTGGGGATCGAACCCAGAACCTGACAGTCACACGCTTGTGCCGCTGCGCCACGACAGGCCTCTATAGTGATAACATTTTATATAAACTAAATATATCAAAATAATAATTCATATTCTATTAAAGATTTCTGTAAGCCTTAAATCTTTGAACTCACATTCAGAAAACTTGTGTTCTTAATAAGGCACTTTCATACGCCACTTTCCTCCGAATTGAGTGGCGGAACTCAACGCCGCGTTTTGTCATTAAAAGTTATTTGTTATATAGCTTAGCGAGAAGTAACCTCAGTATTTTTTTTTCATAAATAAAAAACAGACAACAATACCTAAAAGGAACCTAGTTAGCCCCTTAAACTAGGTTCCCCAAATACCACTCAATTTTAGAGACATTACATATTGACATTGACATATATATAGATACCGTTCAATTTTTAATACACCTACCTCATCCTCCTTAGGCAATAGCTGTTCCAAGGACATTAGGTCCCCGTGCGCGTGCGCGTGCGCATTTTGCACGGAGGGGGGGCGCCCTCGCCGCGGCACTATACGCTCGGCGGTGCGGTGTTGCTCGCGTAGAGTCAGTATGCCGTTGTATTTTGTCACTGAGGTAATATAAAAATAAGTATAGTTTCATAAAATTTTAATTAAAAATAATTATCTTATACAGGGGCCTGTCGTGGACAGGTTGGGTGTTCGACTCCCACTGAAGGAAATAAAATATTCAATATTTAATAATATATTCTGTTTCCTCTCTCTAATAATGTGGAACAGTTCAACGTTTAGTTGCAGCACTCCACTCAACACGCAACGGCACCAAATCTCAGTGGAAAGTTGGGAATGGAAGTGCCTCAATGGAACCAGAATATCTTAAGGTTCCCAGGATCCCTCTTCCTAACCTGCTATATATCAGTTACAGCATGAAATTAAAAAGTAAAAATGTAAACAGCAAAGATAACACTTACATGTAGGACCGTGCGCAGTATGTATTTCCATCTTGCCCTCACCGCCACTATCATTACTACCAGAGTCGGCATTTTCTTCCGAGCTCTCCAGTGTTATACGCGGCGTGAAATCCGGGTCGCATCTACAATAAAAAAGTTTTTTTTTTTTTAAATAAGGCAAAAGCGCAGCGTTAAGTTTCGCCACTCAACACGCAATGCCTCAAATTCGGCGGAACGTGGGGAACGGAAGTGGAACGGAGTGTCTTAACACTAGGTTCCCGGGTTCCCTCTGCCTACCCTGCCACGCGCGGGATACGCTGTATCTGTGGCGAACACAATTCTGGTATATTAATTAATTAACTTAAAAAAGTTAATTAATTTATATACCAGAATTGTGGTCGCCCCGAAATTAGCTACAGATTTAATATTTTTACTATGTTTAAAGTGGTATTAATTTTAAAAATCTTTAATATACAAAACATTCCTACCTCAAAAAAGCCTTCAAATTGACCAACACTTTGTTGTTAGGGCTAGATTCGCGTTTCACCAACTGGCCCAGTAACGCTGCCAATGTCCTAGCTGAGTTTCTCTGCAATTCCTCGGAACATTCCTTCTTGATACTCTCCATTAGTGGCCTTACTACGGGGTTGAGGCGTTCTGGCAGAGCTGCTAGGTAGGCCACCGCTGCACTTAGTGCAGCTTGCACTCTATAATATGTAAAAATATATTTTAATATTATATACCTTATGATCTTAAAGTATTTATGATATAACATAGAGGTGCTAAGGAAATCTATAGTTATTACTAATCTGTAACTGACCACAATCTGTACAAGGAAAATATATTAAAAAAAAATCGTTTTTAATGTAATAAATAGGGCTCAAAATAGTGAGTAATTTTTTTTACTATTTGTATATTGGTTGATAATAAGAAACTTACGTTTATTTTAAATATTTTGTCAACAAAATTGCTTCAATCTTTTCATTCATATAGTTGAAATTTAATTTTAAATGTTATTTATATTGTGTTTAAAGCGGTAATGTTATAAGAACTAGAAAATAACTGAGATTAGAAATAAAATAATCTAACTAAAAATACAGAGAGCGGGCTCACTGGCATATAAAAGGTTCTATATATTGCTGTGTCTTTACTATTTAAAACATAAAATATTAGCATACTTATGTTATGCATAGATTTATAAGACTTATTATAAAGCTAAAATCATAGTATTAGGAAAATAAACAAAATATCGCTAACTAATAAGCAATGTTTGATTTAATAAAACCATTGTTATCAATATAAATACATTCGTAGACACCATAAAATCATTTTTTTTAAAAACATGATACTTACGAAATGTTCAAAGTAGCCTGCTCCTGCGCACACGTGGCTACTGCGGAGTGTAACGCCGCACGACGTTCCTCCAGCGACGTCTGCACGCGCTTCGTCTTCAACGCCGCTACCAGCGGTTGTGTCACTGTAGTCATTAATGATACCTGGGAAAAAAATAAATATGGTTCAAATACGTATAGCTAAAGTCGCCATTTTATAATGCAAAAAAAAAACAAACACAATTAGAAATCAGCACAGATTGCTAAAATGAATTCAATTACTATGCTAGATTATTTATCTGACACAAAATGACGAAGAATTTCAAATATGAAACATACGGCTGTACAAGTTTAACTATTAATAATAACTGTAATGTTGAGATTTATTTTATTTATTATTTAATTATTTTTATTTATTTTCCGTTTTTTACTTTAAGCTACAAAAATAAGTTAGATATGAACCCGTAACCTATAGGGCATGTTAATAAGACTTGTAACCACCCGGACAGAAATTATGAAAACAAAAGCTGAATTATTTCACTATAACGCAGTCTATGAATGAATCAAGGTTTTCAAATACAGTGACTTTTTACATACCAATTTGAAATTTTATTGCACTTCCAAAACAAAAAAAAACTTAATTTACATAAAATTGATTTATTGCAATATGACAAAAAGGGGATATCCTACAAACCTGTTCCAGCCTCAATATGTTATTAAACTCCTCATTGTCAACTGGTAATTTGTAATGCTTCATCATGGCAAGCAAATCTCGGGCCTCTTGTAGAATTCTGAAATGTAATAAAAGCATATATATAAGTACGGTTTTATTTCGGCAAAAGTGGAAACGGAAAAATAATTTAATGGGACCAGAATACCTTAACACTAGGCTTCTAAGCTGACTCTTTCTGCCCTGCTAATCTCATATACATGATATTCCTTGTTGAGAGACGAAAGTAAGCGTCAGACTTTTATCTAATTTATTGCCTTTGACTGTGGATTAATTAATCAATATAAAATGCCGGTCGTTGAGCAGGGGCACTGGCATGCGACTGTAAGCGCGAACAGGGTGTTGGTTAGATTCCTACTCGAGGAAGTGAAATATTTAATATTTTCATTTCTTTATTGTGGTAACAAGGTAAAGTGCAACTTTGACTCCACCATTCTATACGCAATGTCTCAAATTCGGCGGAAAGTGAGAAATAGAACGGAGTGACTTAACACTAGGTTCCCAAGTTCCCTCTGCCTACCCTGCCATGTGCGGGATACAGTGTGAAACTGCAACAAAAACTCACCTATTACAGTTAAGCGCGACCTCATCATAATAAAGTATTTGGTTGAGTGCTGTATGGAGGGTGTTTATCAACAATGGTGGCGCCAGAGCGGATATATCGTTTTGCTTCTCAGGTTTCTTATCCTTATCACTTTCCTGTTGACAAGATATTTTTAATATATATATTTTTTCTAGTGTTTCAGTAGGCACTCTTTAATTTTAATATTTTTAAATAAGGAATTCATATTTTTTTATTATTACCATATTATATATATAAAACGTAATATTTAAAATGAATCCTTATACTATAGTAAATAATTCTTTGCTTAACGCTGTATCCGTGCACATGGCAGAATGATTAGAGGGAGTTTGGTAACCTAATGTTAAGACACTCCGTTCCTTTTCCTACTATTCACCGTATTTGAGGTATTGAATCTTGAGCGGCGTAAATCAACGCCACGCCTTGTTCCAAGAGCAAAGAAATAAAAAACATTAATACTAAATTTAAAAACGTATAAAAATTTGAACGAAGCAGGATTTGAACCCGCGCCTCTTGGAATCCGTCCAAGCGCTCTGACCACTAAGCCATTCAACGAAAGGCTTAGTGGTCACAGCGTTTATACACGTTTTTATATTTAGTATTACTTTCTACATTTTTAAATTTAGTATTTTTCTTTCCTAAGTGTGGAATAACACTTTAAAAATAGTAAAAATAATAAAAACATTAAATATTTAATGATAATATAAAATATATAATTTCTTACTGTGAAGATAGAACGCACAACCTGTCATTTATAATCACACGATTGCGTCTATAACAAATAATAATAAACAAAAACGTATCAAAACAAATCAATTTAAAATCTATAGAAAGAATCAAGCACCTCATTTCCATTACAAATAGTGTGTATACTGGGCGGGTATAAATGATGTTCGACCGTGTGTCTCGCCCACGACGATATCACTAGACTGGCCACCAGCCTCTGTAACGCACTGCCCGATCTCAAGTATACTATCATAACCTGAAATATATGAAATCGATAAAAATATATTCAATATATTTAACTGGATTAATTGAGTGTATTGATTGCTGTATACATTATTGGAAACCCGATGTTTCGAGCACTTTGCAATAGTCTGTGGTCACGGATAAGCATTTATCATTTAAAATGTGTAGTAATAGCGAAAATCGACACAGATTAATAATAAAACAAATATATGACACCAATTTAGCAATAAATAATGATTTCAAATAAGATAATGGACTCTGATCCTCAATTTAAGATTGAACTTAATATAACACAATAAATTTGTAACACCATTTATTTTACACGTGATCACCTGATTGCTATAATTTTAATTGTCATATTAGATAAAAAAAAATTCTGATAGTAAATTATTAAGCTAGGTATATTTGCATTAATAGAATCATAAAGAAATATTTTAGGTTTTCACACATGTCAGGGTAGGCGTGTGAAAACTTGGTAACCTAGTGTTAAGACACTCCGTTCCCATTTAGACATTTCCTCACTTTACGCCGAATTCAAGCATTACTTGTTGTTGAGTGGCGGAAGTCAATGCCAGATTTTGCCTTATTACCAGCGAAGAAATGAAAATATTCATTATTAATTCATTGCCTCGAGTGGTAATCGAACTCACAACCTATCGCGTTTACAGTACCACGTTTGTACCACTGCGCCACAGGTCACTCATATTTCAGTGTATGTACTAAGTGACGGTTGTACAAAATTTGATAATTAGATATTTCATCAAAATTCAGCAATCAATTCGTTTCATATTTTTAATGAGGCCTGTCGTTGTGCGGCACAAGCGTATGACTGTTCAAGCGACAGGTTCTGGGTTCGATCCCCAGTCGAGGAAATGAAATATATAATATTTCCAATTTAAATATTTAATGTTTCATTTCTTTGCTTTTGTATTAAGGCAGAGCGCGGTGTTGAATTCCGCCACTAAATACGCAATGTCTCAAATCCGGCGGAAAGTGGGGAACGGAAGTGGAACGGAGTGTCTTAACACTAGGTTCCCAAGTTCCCTCTGCCTACCCTGCCATGTGCGGGATACAGCGTGAATCTAAAATGATAATAAAAAAAAGACAATAATTATTTATATTTGATTTGGAACCCACAACCACTAAAAAGAAAAAGATGTCTATAAATGCCAAATATGTATCAACAAAAATGGCTACATATCTCATTAAGTATATCATACAAAAACAAAACCACACGGAAACAGTTTTCAACGTAGAATATTAACAAAAAGTGAACAACAGGAAATAATAAATAATGCTCACCTTGACATAACAGTCGATTGGACTTTCATCTAACGCCTTATATTCAATGCCGGGCGCCGGCTGCACTATATAGCAGGAAAGATAACCTGAAATTATGTATACAGTATGTATTTATTAAAAAATAAAACAGACAAAAATATTGAAATATTTTTTTTTCTAATGTCAACCTTTAAGCCAAGCAATTCCATAAAAAAGGTCCCACCCACTAAAAAGAACTAATAAATTATGCAAAAAAAAATGGTCATTTTCGCTATTGTGTATGTACGTATTTAATTGTAGAAACTTAAAGAAAAGAACTAGAGTCCATAATAATCATACATTGGCATTACATTCTGTTGTTTTTTTATCTATACTTATAGTAAATCTGTGACCGATCACTGTCTTTATATGGAGACAAATACGTTATACGTTGATAAATAAAAAAAGTTAAGTCAATTTAAAATAATTAGTTCGATAAAGTTGCTTTGATATAAGGATAATGTCTTCTAATAAAATATAATCAATTTTATTATAACAAGAAAAAAATCGCGATTAGTACAAACAAATAGTGAATTCCAAGCGGGGAAAGCCGCGGTCGCTAATATGAGTTTGTTCCATTGAAACTTTTAAATTGGAAATTGCACATTTACATTGTAAATTTTAAGGGACCATATATTACATTTAAAATTATATACAGAAAATAGATCCGTTAAAATAAAATAAATAAAAAATATTTTTTGAAATTCAAATAACATTTACATACAAAATACATATAGATACTAAACTCACCCAGCATATCGGAAGCAAGACACCTGGCGCGTGTGACGTTGGCGTCCCTCAGCGCCGCCGGCTGGCTCTCCCCGCCGCCGATGTACCACTTCTGTCCGGGACGTATTTCACCATCTGTTGTGGGATTCTCGACGCTGTTATCACCACCACTAACGGCACGAGTTCTACGTTCCTGTTGATGGACGTTCTTATAAATTTTAATTTTAAATTTATTGTATTATACCTGCTTTAAGCATCATATGAATTATAAAATAAATGTACATAACAAATAAACATGAGAATAACATAATCACTCACTCAGTTTCACGCCGTATCCCGCACATGGCAGGATAGGCAGAGGAAACTTGGGAACCTAGTGTTAAAACATTCCGTTCGACTTCCGATCCTTACTTTCCGCCGGATTTGAGGCATTGCGTGTTAAGTGGCGGAATTCAACGCCGCGCTTTGCCTTAATACCAGAGCAAAGAAATGAAACATTAAATATTTAAATTGAAAATATTAAATATTTCTTTTCCTCGACTGGGGATCGAACCCATAACCTATCGGTTACAGTCACATGCTTGTGCCGCTGCGTCAACCTATTTATATTTATAATATTCTTACTTTAAAATGTATACAATTACAATTGAAGCCTGCAGGCATAGAGGCACAAGTGTGTTACGCGACAGGTTGTGGATTCGATTCTCACTGGCCTCTATGCCAGCGTGTTACGCGACAGGTTGTGGATTCGATTCTAACACGAAGAAATAAAATAATTACCGTTTTATAATTAAATACTTTAATATTTTAAATTTTTTCTTTGGGAATAAAGCAAAAACGCGACGTTGAGCTGCGCCAAATTCGGCAGAAAATGGCGAACGGAACGTAATGTTTTAATATTAGGTTCCCTCTTTCTACGTGAATCTTAGAAAGAAAGAGAGAGACAGAGAGAATATATACAAGTATATTAATCTCGATGAGACGCAGGTTCGAACTCCGCTACAATTATAATTTCTATATTTTATTCTAAATATAAAATAAATATAAATAACATTTACCTTATGCGGTGCATGCAATATCAGAGCGGTGTCTATCGGCAGGCGAGGCGGCTGCATCGCCAAGCACAGCCACAGCGCCAGTAGGGGGCACGCGGCCACCAGTATGGTACCGAGGGGAGCGTGGCGTACCAGATTGTGCCACACCTGAGGAATTATATCTTTATGTGTTACATCAATCTATATGAAGCCTGTCGTGGCGCAGCGGCATAAGCATGTGATTGTAAACAGGTCGTGGATTCGATCACCACTCGAGGAAATGGAATATTTAGAATATTCAATGTTTTCATTTTATCGCTGTGGTAACAAGGCAAAACGCGGCGTTGAGTTTCGCCACTCAACACGCACGTCTCAAATTCGACGGAAAGTGGATATTGGAAGTGGAACGGAGTGTATTAACACTAGGTTCCCAAGTTCACTCTGCCTACGCTACCATGTGCGGGATACAGCGTAATGCTGAAAAAAAAACCAATCTATATGGGAATTATAGCAATTACTAATAAAGTTTTATTTAAATTTATATTATAATATACTGCTGTATCTTGTCTATAGAAGGATAGGCAGAGAAAATGTAGTGATAAGAACGGAGAAAAGATAAAGAATCGAAAAAAAATAATTAATCCCCTGAGTGAAGTACTTGGCATTATAATAAATGTGAATGTTTTACAGTAATATAGTTTGTAATTTGGCTATAATATATATTTATCGTAAATCTGTAATTGATCGCCGTCTGTGGAAGGTATACTAAAAAAAACATAAAAGGTACCTTTATTAATATGATAACATTCAATATAGTAATTTTAAAAATGTTGTCTGTTTGCCTGTGCGTTTGTGCTTTTGTACAAGCTAATCTCATAAACGGCTAATACCTTAAATAAACCTTCCTCCTAGCATTTAATGTTAGTTTTATCTAAATCCTTTAATTAATAAGAAAAAAAATATTTAGTTCAATAATCTACAATTTTTTTATACATTCGGCGGAAAATTTGATTTTAATGTATAGATAGATACTGTCTTAAAAGTAATAAAATTATTAGAGCAAAAAAAAAATAAGATTAGTAAATAAAATTGTGTAATACAAGCGGGCGAAGCCACAAGCGCTCTTAGTGTTATATAGTTTAATATATTCGAATAACTAATTCTAAATATTCGGATAAATAATTTTCATAAAGCACTATCAAACAAAAAATAAAAAAAAATACATCATATGCAATAGTAATATTAGTTTAAAAGAATAGAATTCAATATTTTTAAAGTGTTATTTCACACTTTAGAAAGAAAAATACTAAATTTATAAACATATAAAAATTTGAACGAAGCAGGATTTGAATCCGCGCCTCTTGGGAACCGTCCAAGCGCACTGACCAAGCCATTCGTTCTCACCAAGCTCCGTCGAAGTTCTTATACACTTGTTACAATTGGTCAGAGCGCTTGGACAGTTTAAGAGGTGCGGGTTCAAATCCTGCTTGATTCAAATTTTTATATGTTTATAAATTTAGTATTTTTAGAATAAAATACTTGACTAACCTGTACAGCTATTTCTTGTATATCATGAACATGTTCGAACAACACCCTTTGGTATATATGTCTCATCGCCTCTTGAAGCAATTCCGGTGTCCAATTGAGACAATCACTTTCGCTTGTAGCAATTTCACTTATTTTCAAATTTTTCTCACTATCAGCATTCTCTTTATCACTATTTTCGTTTTCTTTTTGGTTTTTATCACCATTGGTTTGTTTATTTGGTGTGTGTGAGGTTATTAACGGTCTTGTTATGGTACTTAGAGTCTGTAGAGTCGCTTTTCGCACTGAGCTTGTTGAGTGGTCGAGGTATGGCCACAAGCGAGGCAGCACATCTGCCAGATCTATCGGACTGTAACAACATTAAGATATTTAGTAAAATTTTAGCTTAAATTTAATCAGTTTTAAAACTTATATCCTATAAATTGCGAAGTGCTACAGATAAATATTATGTACAAACGCTGTGGTTAGCCATTTAGCTACACTAAAAACATACAAATTACGTTACAAAGCACATATAATATTTCTAATTTTGTTATATTTTTCCATATTATTATTCATTTAAAAAATTTAAAAATCTTTCTACAATTGTATATATAGCATAAGTAACAGATAGGTCTACTTAAGATTTTTAAAGTTAAGGTCAGCGAATAGCACCATTCGCTGGTAGAAAGAATATTCTCTTTCCAGTTTCACGCTGTTTCCGCACATGGCAGGGTAGAGAAAGGGAACTATGATAGCTATTGACACTCCGTTCCCTACTTTCCACTGAATTTGAAGCATTGCGTGTTGAGTGGCGGAACTAAACGCCGAGCTTTGTCGATAACAAATTACTAGAGCCAAGATACGAAAACATTAAATATCCAATTTAATAATATTAAATATTTCATTTCCTCGAGTGGGGATTGAACCCACAACCTGTCGATTACAGTCACACACTAGTGCCGCTGCGCCACGACAGGCCTAAAGAAAGAATATTATAAATAAAAAAACTAATGTTACCAACAAAAAAACAAAAACAAACACATACTGCAAATTAGTAGCAGCAGCGGGTAGGGCCATTAGCTTAGCGAGCAACGCCATATACGCGTGAGCGGGCGCCGCTAACTCATCTTGTTCGTGCAGCAACTGCCAGAGGCGGGCCGCGAGACGCGCGAGCCGCTCGGGGCGGGCCGCGGCGAGCGCCGCCGCCGCCGGTGCGAGGGCCCCAGCGGCCGCGCCGGACACGTCCTCCGCGTGGTCCTCTAGGCCCGCCGTTAGGAATTCTAGTGCACCGCATTCTATGGCTAGCTCCTGTAGTACATTATATTAATTATATAGAAATTTAAAAAACAAAAAACGGTGTTCAGTTTTACCTCTGGAAAGATATTTTATCTCTATTTATTTTGCCATAAAAAACAAAGATGCTATACATTACTATAGACAGAGGGATCTTAGGAACCTAGTGTCAAGAGACTCTGTTCCCACTAAGGCACTTCCGTAGAAGTCATCAAACTGAAGAAATATATATTTCCTTGAGATTTCTTTTACCCACAATCTGTGTTTACAGTCACATACTTGTGCCCTTGCGCCACTACAGGCCTCAGCGTATATGTATGTATGTATATGGATTCTTTATAATGGATCCCTATATCATTAGCTAACATTTTAAATATAACATTATGTCAGTGTGAATCTACAATTACAAATAGCTATAAATTACCTGTCTGGCAGCCAACAAGTATTTGAAGGCAAGCAGCGCGCCGTGCCGCGCCTCCCACTGCGCCTGCCTCGCGAGCGCCGCCACGCGCGCCGCCACCAACCTGATGAGAAAACACGATATTGTCGATATTTCGAGGTCAAATAGTATTGGTATCCTTAAAATAACATGGATTATTGTTAAATTTGTAATACCAATAGTATTTTTTATGCAGCTTAGTTTCACGCTATATCCCTAGTGGGGTAGGCAGAAAGAGCCCAGAGCCAAACCAACATTTATATATACAAAAATCAGTAAAAATTAGGGTATTTATTTTTATAAGTTAATAATTTCAAAAACATTACACACGTAAAACTTATATTCTAACTAACATATTATTGTAAAAGGCAAATCGACTTTACGAAAGTAACAAATTTAGGATTCTTGTTAAAAAATATATATAATTTTTTTAATCGATTCGAGAATATTTCAACAAGCCTACCAACCTGACGCGCTCACTCCGCAACTGAGACAACGCCACGCCGAGAGTCTGCGCGCACGTCTCCCGCACCGGTGCTACCACCTGCAAGAAGGAGGTGTTTACTATATCTTATATAAAAAAAAATGTATAAGCATTTTAGTGAAGCAGGAAGAGAAACCGCACTACTTGAATGCCGCTGACTACTAAGCCACATTTTTTTTATTCAATTACGTCGAAATTCTTTTACAACTAAGTAAATAGATCTACTTACTTATATACATATATATACTACTACCAAAAGATATTACTAATCAAAATCACAATTATCAAATTTATATAAAAAAATAAATAACGACATTTATAATTAGAAAATAATATTTGTAAGTTGAAAATATTTTGAAAATACATATACATCAGATTTGTGATTGCTATGAAACAGTGAAAGGTCACCCAAAGTGTTGAAGTTAATTAAATAATAAGAATTACTCAATAATATTACAATACAGTAATTTGAAAATGAAATTTAGACATTTTATTTGCCTTATATCCGCCACTCAACACGCAATACCTCAAATTCGGCGGAAAGTGGGGAACGGCAGTGGAACGGAGTGTCTTAACACTAGGTTCCCGGGTTCCCTCTGCCTACCCTGCCTTGTGCGGGATACAGCGTGAAGCTAAAAAAAAAATATTTACATTGCTATAATATTTTCTGTTCATTTATTATCTACAGAGTCGCAAAAGCAGCAGCTTACCTGGTCTGATACAAAATCACCAAATCTGTCTAAAGCAAGCACACAGAGCAATCTTAACGCCATGTCCTCTAGCCATTCCTGATGGGCATCTTCCATCTGAAATTAGTAAATTAATAATTCAATTAACTAACATAAAGAGCAGAGGGTCTAATGTTAAGACTAATTGCAGATGTTAACGCCGCACTTTTTCTTAATACAAGAACGAGAAAAATAAGATCATTAATTCGCCAGAATGTGTTTACACTCAGACGCTGCACCACGCTATTAGTGTAATTTACAAATGTATTTTTCAAATATTGATAAATGTGTTTTATTAATTCAATATAGATTTTCAATGTTAAATATTAAATACGTAATTGAATTAACTATTGATTAGTATGAGAGAATGATTATAAGAACATTACAATATATCTTTATTTGTCAAAAATGTATTTTAAAAATAATTAAGAAAAAAAATTACAATATCCTAATTGTACATAATTTTTATTATCATAATAAAAAATAAAATGGTAGTAATAACGCAGAAATTAAAATAATCTAAACCTAACTCATACAGGATACACTTTTTACATACTCATGGTCAGGAAATGATACCATCCATCTGTACACATTACAGTCCTTGTTAGAGATAACTAAACTAAAATTGCGTTTTGTTCAACATAGTAGATAATTGTATGTTAAATATATATATATATATATATATATATATATATATATATATATATATATATATATATATATATATATATATATATATATATATATATATATATATATATATATATATATATATATCTATATATATATATCGAGTTTCTACTGTAATGTTACTGTTCATAATAAATTTTATAGAAGGAAATAATTTACACACTAACTAAAAGACCAAAAAACCTTTAATAATGTTTAATTTTTATTGTAAAAGATATCAAGAGGTACAAAAAAATAACGCACTAAATGCATAACCTCTAAGGTGACGTATAATAAAATTGTTGTTAAACTAGTGCTAAGGACAACGCCGCACTAAATATCTGTACTTAGAGAAATATTATCTTTTTTGAGAGAACGTTTATGGATCGCTTTATGACACTTGGGTAGCTGATGTCACCTGCGCGGGCGCGAGGCCGGCGCGCCAGCCGGCGGAGGCGGCGAGGCGGGAGCGCAGCAGCTCGCGCAGCGCGCCCGCCGCGCCGTGCCGCGCCTCCCACGCCGCGCTGAACAGCTGCGCCTGCAGCGCGCCGCACCACCCCTCCAGCGGCCAGCGCGCGCCCTCCGCCCACGACCCCTCCCCTGCAACACGATATATACATTTATGACGATATATATTTATGTTAAAATAAATATAGAAAAAGGAGCCTAAAATAGTTTTCGAGTCACATTTTATCAGTATAAAAGTATAAGCAGAAAGAGCGTAAACTACCGAAGTGACTGAGAAAATTAAAAAAAAATATATATATAATCATTTTATAGATTAATCATTCCTACTTAGCTCGTTTCCCTCTGAAAATACCTATTAAGACACCTACGGTTCTTCCTTTCCGCCGAATAGTCGAGACATTAAGTGTTGAATGGCGGAACTCAACGCCACGTTTTCCTCGTGGATCAGGTGAAAAAAGATAATTTTAAATATTTCATTGCCTCAAATGGAAATTAAATCCACAAGTCGCGTTTATACGCTTGATTTACACGTTTCTGCCCTGCACTCACCATGTATCAAGAATTAATAACATATTCACAGTAATTTAAATAACAATAGGTTTTTACCTAACAAAGCTAACAAATTATAGTATTTAAATACGAAAACTCGTAATGAATATACAACATTTGCAGTAATTATCACAAAACTTGATCTAAAACGTGCTAATGTTATTCAGTTCAAGGGCATTTCTAAAAACGTTACTCGATGACGCACTAAAAATATAAAACTAATACTAAAAAAAATACATAAATTTTAATGATCGTAATACTGAAATAAATAAAAACAGTTGCTATGTCTATTTTTATCGATAAAAAAAATATAAATTCCGTTAATGAATCCGTTTAATAAACAAATATGTTTGTTTATTAAACGGATCATCACTATTTGGATAATAAAAAAAATTAAAAATTAAAAATACGATCATCACTATTTGGACTATAAAAAAAAATAAAAATTAAAAATACGATCATCACTATTTGGATAATAATAAAAATTAAAAATACGATCATCACTATTTGGACTATAAAAAAAAATAAAAATTAAAAATACGATCATCACTATTTGGACTATAAAAAAAAATTAAATTAAAAATACGATCATCACTATTTGGATAATATTTTTTTTTGAATGTGATGATTTGTTATATAATATTTCTTTTTGAATGTGATGATTTGTTATTAGCAATGAGTTTTATTTAAACTTGTCATGGCGTGCCAAGAGTGTGAATTGCTAACGCGGCAGGTTTTAACTTCGATCCCCACTCAAGGAAATGAAATATTGAATATTTCTCAATTAAATATTTAATGTTTTCATTTCTTCACTCTGATAACAAGGCAAAGCTTTGAGTTCCACTACTCAACACGCAATGCATCAAATTCGGGTGAAAGTGGGAGTGTCTTATCACTACATCACCAAATTCCCTCTGCCTATCCTGCCATATGCGATATGGGATACATCGTGAATCTGAAAAAAATATTAGCAATAATTTTTATTATAAAAATGTAATTCACCTCTTTAATAGAATTATACCAACAGGTGGCACTGTATAAGTGACGTTTTGTGGGATCGAAATTCGTTTTATACTTGGAGAACAAAAGGAAAGAGGTCCTCTACTATATAAACATATTGTATTTGTATTTAAGAGCCGTATTGTAAAAGCTTGAAAGTATTTGATTTCCTCACAATAGTGTGACATGGCACACTTGTCATAAATAAAAGATATAAAGGAAGTTTAAAAAGAAAACGATAGCAAGGCTCATTAAGAATGTTGATTGACATATTAGCATAAAACGATTATTGTAACATTCAAAGTTCATCATTCATATTTCATCATACAGACACAGATATGACATGTTTATAATATTAATAAATTAAAGTAATTATTTTTCTTAGTAGTGTCAAAACACTCTATTCACCACTTGTAAGAACATAATATATTAAGTGGCATAACTTTCTCAACTCATTCATTTGTCTCACCGGTACAAGAAAAATGAAAATAATTCCAATAATTCCTCATATGAGATAAGAGCCCACAACCCTACCGTTTACAGTCACACATTGTGCCATTTCACCACGTCGTTCTTAAATATATCTATCTATACATATATTAAAACTTTAACCGATCACTGTCTGTCCATGGAAGATATATTAAAAAAATCTTATAGGGGACGTTTATTAATACAATAGGACCGAAAATAGTAATTTTTAAAACATTCGTTTGTTTGTTTGTGCGTTTGTACGGGCTAATCTTAGAAACAGCTAATCAAATTTAAATGCAGTTTTCACTACAATATTTTAACAGCCCTCCTTCAAGATTCAGTGTTTGTTTTATATAAATCAATTGATAAATACAAAAGTTACGTCAATTTAGAATATTTAAATCGACAAAATTACAATTTTTATTTATCATTATTATTATTATAGTATAAATATAGTAGTTAAAAGTGATAATTTTATTACTACAAGAAAGTAAACGCACTAACGGCTCACTAGTTTTCATATATACCTGGCGTTTCCTCCACAGTTTCAATCTTCATTTTCTTCCTGTCAGGTTCAACGGGGAACGGGGGCGCAGACGTGGTAGGAGTCAGAGGCGTCAAGGGCGTGGTGGGCGCGTCGTCGCACTCCCGCGACTTCTGCTTGCTGAAGGCGGCGCGCGCTCTCCTCTTTGCCAGATTCATTTCCCGTGAGCTTAGGCCTTTGCATTTCACAATTTCTTGTACTGGACGCTGTAATATTGTTATTTTTTTTATTCCTACTCTCCGCCGAGTGATGGAACTCAACATCGCGTTGATCCAGTCAGAAACTTACTTAGTTACTTAGCTTCACGCTGTATCCCGCACATGGAAGACAAAGGAAACTTGGGAACCTAGTACTAAATTTAAAAACGTATAAAAATTTGACCGAACAAGAAAAAAAAAATATTTCCTAAGTGTGGAATAACACTTTAAAAATAGGAAAAATATTTAATAAACAGCATTCTCTCTTGCCAAACGATAATTCTAATTATCTTTGGGTAGCGGAAATTTGTAAAAATCTCCCTACAGAGATGCTAGCAACATAAATAAGTTGTAACAAGCGTATAAAAATTTCGACGGAGCTTGGTGAGGACAGATGGCTTAGTGGTCAGGACGCTTGAACGGTTTTCAAGAGGCGCAGGTTCAAATCCTGCTTCGTCCAAATTTTTATACGTTTTTAAATTTAGTATTTTTCTTTCCTAAGTGTGGAATAACACTTTAAAAATAGTAAAAATATTGGGAACCTAGTGTTAGGGCACTCCACTACGTTCCAAACTTTCCGATGAATTTCATACATTACGTGTTAAGTGGCGGAACTTAACGCCGCGCTTTGCCTTGTTACCTCGAGTGGGGATCGAACTCACAACCTATCCGGTTTAGAGTCACATACTTGTACCCCTGCGTCACGAGGCCTCAATATATAATATTTTTTTAGTTGTCTATTATCTGATACATATATGCATCAATTGTAACAGTAAGCTAGTAATTCTTAATCTTTGCAAATAAAGTAAGAATATTTTCAATATAAGAGTACATTTTAATCAACATTGTCATATTATGAATATTTCGACATTTCATAACAGTCACAAAAATGCATAAGGCAGAAATTTTGTTGACGAATATCTAAAAAAAATTAGACTAATTATTTATCTATGATTCTTTTTCATTGAAACAACAAGGCAAAAGAGCGTACGGGTCCCGTTTAACACCAGAGGAGCTACAGGTGCGTTGCTACCTTTTAGATAGAAAAACGCGCTATTTGAAGGTACCCATGTCGTATCAACCTTGAAACACTGCCGTGGGAAGATCATTTCACAAAGGTGTGCAGCACAGAAGGAAATTCCAACGAACCTCCGCACAGTAGTCGAGTGCCACGTATCAGGATGGTGAAGACATATATTTTATTCTATTTAATTAAAATAAAAATAAAGGCATGTTTATAAAATCCTTACCCTGTTAACCTCTGGTTTTATAACAATCTTGGCGGGACACAAGTCATCGTTAGTGTACACTCCGCTTAGATCCATGCCGAGAGACGACGCAACGTCTAATCCAAGCCTAGCGTTGAGCTGTTGGCGTTGTTTTGCTATACGCTCTTTTATATCTGGTAAGAAAAAAAAGTAGGTTTCATTTAAATGTACTTATAAATATTAAATATTTTTTTCCTTTTAAAACTTTTACTTGCTTGTTGCCATATTAAAAATTTCGTTTTTATTTAATTTTATATCAAGCTATTAAATAATTTTAAAGTTATTAGTATATCAAAGTAAGTTAATAAGCTAAACATGTAAACAAAATATCCGCTAACATCGATAAAAAATAACTGTTCCAAAATTTCACCCTCACAAAACTAATATTTTTCTTACCATCATGCTGAATCCCGCACATGTCAGGTTGTCAGGAGGAACTTGAGAAAATAGTGATAATACACTTCGTGAGGCGGAAAGTAGGGAACTTTCCGCCTCATTTGAGGCATTGCGTGTTGAGTGGCGGAACTCAACGCCGCGTTTTGCGTTTATATAGACGAGCGATGAATAGCAAATATTAAAAATAATGAAAGGTGAATGTAGCATTATCCCACAATGTTATTATATCACAAATTACGTTTGAATTTGCACTAAAAAACTATTTCAGGACATACAAAAAAGAACTAAATTATGAATGAAATAAAATACAAATGTCGAAAGTACCGACGGACAATAACAATAAGTATCAATAGGAACAGGCCAAATATAAATTGCTACTCATATCACTTTTAGTCACAATGAATAAATAATTCTAGAGATAAATAATTGTGGGTTTTTCCTGTCATCTACTGATACTAAAACGCCGTTGCATTTTGACTGAGGATAAAAATGCATTTATATTATCTACAATTAATATTCAATGTTATAATTCTGAAAAATTTCAGAAAAATATTTTTGTAATTTATTCTATTTTATAAAGAACGTTAATTATTTCGATATAACCAACTGTGTATGTGTTGAGAGTGAGTGATGACACCTAGCGCTCTCTGAACGTATCTTGTGTACATTCTTACTTTAGTTTACTTTAGTGTAGGTACATGCATAGCTTATAATATTAGTGTAGATATGTGATAAACCAACAAATTGCTTATATATTCAAGACCCACCTGTTGCCGACAAGGCCTCTTCATCCATGTCGTATTCATGTCCTTCAGAGCCCATGAGATGAGCTCCATGTTCCAAAACTCTTTGTATATCAAACGTTTCGCAACGGAGACGTCCATTGTCATCTTGTTCAATTTCTTCCTCTAAAATAATGAATATAAAAGCTATTTTACAATACCAGATTTTTAGTTTAATTTAAAGTGAATAAGTACGTTGTTTACGATTAAGATCTATTTGTAGAGCAATTATAGCTTTGGTAGTCTTTATACTTTGTATATAGATATTTGATACAAGGACAATATAATGTTATTCGTTTTTACGCTAATGCTAAATGAACTCATATCATGTGTTGAAGCAAAAAATATATGAATATAAGGAAAATGTTAAAAACTATTAAATTTTAAGTTTTTCATTTTTGAAGAAGTATTGTAACAATAATGCGACTGTGCATCGTTTTAAAATGAACATGTTAATAGTTTACTAGAATAAAATTAATGAGTTACTTTTATTTACCATTGCCAAATAGTAACTGAGGCCTGTAATGGTGGTCACACAAGCGTGTGACTGTATACCCGACACGTTCAGGTTTCGGTTGAAAATGGGGAACGTAAGTGTTAATGGCAACAGAGTGTCTTAACACTACGTACCCAGGATCCTTGTATCTACCCATCTATATACGGGATACAGCGTGAAGCTACATATATAAATAACAACAGCAAGGTATGAATAAAATGTTATCGACACATCCGTATAAATGATATTGAATCTTTTACTTGACATTCAACAGTCACTTTTTACACACATTACATAGTCGAGATTAAAGAATATATAAAGATAAAGTAAATAAGATACGTTGTTGTGAAAGAAGATAGAGGCCTGTGGTGGCGCAGCGTCACAAGCGTGTGGCTGTAACCGACAGGTTCTGGGTTCGATCCTCAGTCAAGAAAATGAAATATTCAATATTTTCAATTTAAATATTTAATGTTTCATTTCTTCGCTTAGGTAATAAGGCAAAGCGCGGCGTTGAGTTCCGCCACTCAACACGCAATGCCTCAAATTCGGCGGAAAGTGGGGAACGGAAGTGGAACGGAGTGTTTTAACACTAGGGGGTTCCCTCTGCCTACCCTGCCTTGTGCGGGATACAGCGTGAAGATAAAAAAAAAGATACGTTGTCCGTATGTACATAAATACCTACGCAGAGAGTGTAAATTATTTTCACATTGAAATATTTTAATTCAAAGTAAATCCATATTATATATAATCCACTTCTACATTTTGTGACACTTTTAAATTACAGACGATAAATATATCATCTTTAACGACTTTAAAACCGTTCGACAACATATTTTGCTAACTATTACTAAAAATAGACAACGTAACTGTAAGTGTTATTATAAACATGATTTATTATCGTTATAAATTATCGAAGGTCAGCCACGAGATTTTTCCCGTCGAGCGACAGACAACTCGACACGTCACGCAACTTGAATTATGTTAACGTGCATATCATTAATGAAAGTTACTTGATAGACAATATTACCTATTTCTGTTGGAGTTATCGGTTTTTCTTCAAATCTTTTATCTGACACTATTTATTATAGTAGTGACGTGTTAAAAATCTCAAGAATAATCTAATCTTGCTTTTATTTATATATAGAATAACAAATATTTTGAAAACGGAACTAAGATCTTATATATACTGCTTATTATAAGTAAGCTATAGTTTAGTTTTTTTTTTCTTTTATGAGGATGCCACTGAAACCATATTTTATCTATATACCTATGTACGTATGTTATCGAATTCATTAAATGTTTTTACTATTTTTATTTGTTAATCCACATTTAGGAAAGAAAAAACAATATACATATATCTTTTTCGCAGGGCAAACCTTATGTGGTCGTCTTGGCAACGTTTTACATGAAATGTTTTTGGGGGGATTTCAGTTCTTTTTGTAAGTTGCTAGGCAGTCTTTTTAGTGTTTATCTTATTAATTAAAAGTACTCACAGTCGATTTGCCCCCCACGTCATCAAAGGGCGTAAATAATTATGAGAGACCAAAATTAAGCTTTTCAATTTAATTCGCCTTCGTCTCATTTCCCGTCGACCTACGCTAGCAAAGTAAAAAACCGAAAAATACCAATATTACAGATAAAAACAATTATAAACTTAGTATTGAAGGTTATTTTATACAAAATGAGTGCATACATTCGCAAATTTAAGTCTATTTATTTTTATTTAAGTCTATTTATTTATTTTTACTATTTTTAAAGTGTTATTCCACACTTAGGAAAGAAAAATAATAAAATTTATATAGGTACTCTAATTTTCGTCTTAGGCTCATCCTGTTTTATTAATTCTAATTTCCATTGACCTAGGAAATGAAATTGGTGCGGAATCCCTCAATCGCCTATTGAGGGATTCGACTCTCACTTGACCGATTTTTTTATTTTCTTAATATAATTTAATTCTACAATAATATAAATTGTTTAAGACACAAAGTCAGAAGGAAATCGATAGAAAAGATAGAAATCGATAGCAGAAGACGGTAATTTTTATATTTTCCTTACTAGATCCTTGTCAATATTGTAAGCATTTTTAAAAACGTTTTTAGTATTTTTTTAAGCTCTGTCACATAATTCACTTAGCACTTAGCGACCTTCAATTGTAGTTATCAGTGCCATTATGTATTCACCAATTGCTGCAAGGTCACTAATAAATTAGGGAGGTTAACTTAAAATTGAAGAATATTTTTTATTTTATATTCAATAACAACTGCTACGGTACTAATATTTAATTTGATTTCCATAATATTAATAAACAATGAACGTTATTCATTAATATGGCATTTGTTCTTATATTTAGATATAAATAATGGACATAACTATAGCTATAGGATAAATATAAGCTTTTTTTTACACTTGCACTTGATAATAGACAATTGTAATTATTTTTTAATATTGTCAATATTATATTATTATATAGTAATATATTTAGAAATGTCAATGTTACTAGTAAATTCACACAGCAAAAAAATATTTTTCCTTGAAATACTCATAAATATGCAAGTTTTTTCTATCAAAGTCACCACAGCAACTGTTATCAAAAAGGCAAGTCAGTCATAAAATGTAAATATTTAGAATTTTCATTGCGTAACATAACTGACGGCACGTAACCATTTGTTGAATGATCTAATAAGTGTAACAATATCATTGATAAATAACGGTCATTTATAAATAAAATTAAAAGTCATACAAATAAATTTGAGTTAAAGTAATAGATTTACGATTTAATGTATCGGTTTTAGGTCTGGACGTCATGCCTAGACGTCATTAATCAATAAGGACATAATACTAATATTAAGAATAATTCTGAGGCCTGTCGTAGCGCAGCGGCATATGTGTGTGACGGCCCTTCCGAATATTTAATATTTACTGTTTCCTTTCTTCGCACTGGTAAAGGAAAAAGCGCGGCGTTTAGTCCCGAAGTGGAACGGAGTGTCTTATCACTAGGTTCCCAAGTTCCCTCTGCCTACCCTGCCATGTGCGGGGGAATACAGCGTGAAGCTGATAAGAATTATTCAAATTTTACTTTATCAAATACTCTCGTAAGTATTTTTGAATCGCCGAAATAACACAAACTTACGACAGACTTTTAAATAGAAACTCAACAGTTGTCCTGTTCAATGCCAATGTTACAATTTTATTTTCATACTAAAGACCCGCCCGGCTTCGCCTGGTTAATTACACTATTTTATTTACTAACTTCAACTACTGTCTTTTTCTAATAACATTATCACGAAACAATATCTTTACATTAAAATCTAAAATTTCAGATAAATAAACAACAATTTTGTAACTTTGTCGAACTTAATATTTGAAATTTACGCAAGTTTTTTATATCGATTTAAACAAAACAAACACGCAATGTTAAGCTATTTAAATGTTTGTTTGCCTGTCTGTTTAGCCGTTTCTAAGATTAGCGCGTACAAATGTTAATGGACAAACAAACAATAATTTAAAAAATCATTATTGTGGATCCTATTAGATTATTAATTATATAAGTTACTAGTGAACGCGGACGAAGTCGCGGGTAACAACCCGCGACTTCTTCCGCGTTCACTATTTTGGTCATAGTGACTTACACACAAAAGATAGATATATACTGTCGCGGACTTTTATTTATAACTATTAAGACAAATAATCCTACAGTATTTATCTTTGTGTAACTCCAACGATAAAAAAAGTTTTTTTTAAAATCGATTTTCCCATCTTCGAGTAATCTGAGGAACATACGTATTAAGAACCTCCTCCTTTTTTGAAGTCGGTTAATAAAATGAGATGATAGTCAGATACAGATCTCCCAATTGCGTTATTATACGAAAAAACCGCATCTGTGCCTTTCAAATTTGAGGTTTGTCCTCGATTTCTCCAGGATTTCATCATCAGATCCTGATCTCCTTACCATGGGACCAATTGTGAAATATATCCTCTCGAACAAAAAAAATAATTTTGAAAATCGGTCTTCGAATAATCGGGAAACATACATAAAAGAACCTCCTTTTTTATGTCGGTTAAAAATCCCTACAAATTTTAACTTATTATGTTATTCTGATATCGAAGCTATATTACTGCAAAGTTTCATGAAAATCCGTTAAGTAGTTCTTGCGTGAAAGAGTAACAAACATACACACATCCGCACAAACTTTCGCATTTATAATATTAATAAGAATAAGATTTTCAATACACCCACCTTCCAATTTTAATATATCTCTCTTATAAATTTATTTTAATATACAATCCATTAACAGACCAGTCGTCGGTTACAGATTAATTATAAGTATACATATAGAAAACTAACTGACAGTTCCGCATCCGGCTGCCTAATGATTTTAATACACCTTTAAAAAAAATAAAACACTACAAAATGTATGCAACATTCTGTAGGGTGTATTATTATTTTTTTTTGTAATGTCCAACTCAAAATCCATTGCGGAAGTTTATTATATAATTATTATTCAAGCAAGTCTCTTTAAATTTTTGAAGGCGAAAATTTGGCGTTTCAAGCTAATCTTAATCTTTCTTGCTCGTATCGTATTCAACACTATTTTTACTATGACATTGAATTTGCTCTCGGACAAAAAGAACACTCTAGTACACACATTGTAAAGCAATTGTAAAAATATCTGCATCTTTAAAAGTATCTCGCACAACTTTATGACCTCTTAAGTTATAAATCAATCTCACGGCTCTTTTTTGTAATGCATTAGGCAGTTGTTATACATATAGTAAATATATATATATTTGTTAATTTAAAAAATTCGAACATGAACTCTCAGCAAACGTTTTCGACATCTATTATTATTATATATTTCCAGCCTCACGCTGTATCACACACAGACAGAGGGAACTTCAAATATTTTTATTCAAAATAAGAAGTTACAAGCTTCGTTTTTTGAACGTCAAAAAAAATTTACCACCAGTTCACTCAAGTAACTGCCTCAGACCTGAGAAGAACCGGCGAAAGAAACTCAGCGGGACATGTCTCTTTTTTTTAACCAAAATTTTTACATCATGTTATTATTATTGACAATGATACATTTGAAATAGCCTGGAGCTAGCATTTTATTCCCAAGGCGTGTTCAGAATATAGTGTAAAGACACTCCTTTTTGTTTCCCACTTTACTTCTCTTCATAAATAAAATAGCAGGAACTATGAATTTAATGACAAGTATATTCACAAAACAAACGAAAAAAATGGACAACAAATTAAAATCGATGAAAATATCACATTATATTTTTCATAGAAAACTTTTTTTTTTACTACAATATATAATATTTTCTTTTTACTACAATATTTAAAAGCAGTCGAAATATTATTCAACAATACGGAATTAAGATCGTCGTGGTGCAGGCGCGCTGGTGCTGTATACTCAACGGTTATGAGTTTGATTCCTATTCGAGGAAATGAAAAAAATTATAGGTCCCCTCTGCCAAAAAAACAGGATTAAAAGTGAATAACTATGCCTACCCTGATAGACATACATATGAGTGCTTCTAATGCAATCTGAAATATCACAACACATAGGAAAAAGCTATGGACGTAATTACTTTAGTCTTATCAATTATAAATAGTCAATTTTATCGTAATTCATTACCAAACCATTCTACTAAAGAATGATTAGATAACTCTATATCTATTTTTAATACACTTACTTTCTAAATAAGTAGGTCTTTAACGCGATTAAACGCGGCGTTGAGTTCCGCCACTCAACACGCAATGCCTCAAATTCGGCAGAAAGTGGGCAACGGAAGTGGAACCGAGTGTCTTAACACTAGGTTCCCAAGTTCCCTCTGCCTACCCTGCCATGTACAGCAGCTTGAAGCTAAAAAAAACTTTAACGCAAAAATAAATAAGTTATATGTTAATTATAAGCCAAATTCTTACTTAGATTATAAATATGGAAATTTGTGGAGGTTGATGCCTGTTTCACCTTTACGAAAACTATTCACTAGATTGAAATTTAAAGTATTATAAATTCATAAGAAATCCAATTATATAACCAATTCAATTATATAAATATAAGTTAAATTTTGCATAATTTGGCTAAAATATAACAAAAAAGTTACGTTGTTAGTCAATTGAAATTTAAGCATTTTTTTACCATTGAAGAATAGCCAACGAAAAAGAAGCACCAAACGTCACGTCACGTCCACT
>DWMZ01000081.1:0-40426 GCA_018249855.1 Eueides tales michaeli
ATATATATATATATATATATATATATATATATATATATATATATATATATATATATATATATATATATATATATATATATATATATATATATATATATATATATATATATATATATAGTCGGTAATATTTATTAGTCAATCAGTATTCTGTTAATGAAATATTTCTGTAAAAATTTTCTAACGTTAGGGAACTATCCGTATTAATAAGTAATTTTTCTTCGCCAAGTGAAATAAGACAGGATTTACACAAAATAATTATTTGTAATGTTCATAAAAATGGGCAACGCAACAGATAAAAGACATGGTGAATTATTCTTAATGAATAGGTACATATTTTTTATTATACTAGTTTTTTTAAATATTGTGATGAGTATCCGCGTTTTACCCTATCATATTTGATTTAATTTTGTAACTATGTCACGTTATGTTCATCTATACTGACGAAACAAAATATTGTTTTAAGGTAAACTTTTTCTTAGCCGATATTGTACCCGAAAACTTTGCATTTCAATGAAAGACTTTTTTTCTGTTAGAGGTATTATCACAGTCAAAAGACATAAGCTCTTAAGGACCATAAATTTAACAATTAAAACTACTAAAAGTGGATTTATACAATTTTTTTTATTTTAACTCCATTACACTACTGACATTTTAGGGTAGTTGAAATCTTAAAGAATCAATTTTTGTCCATCTACACGCCTGTTCGTAAGTAAGTAAGTCTGTTTGATTATCAAGACTTCTCAAGATCACATGCAGGTTAAGCCGAACGAAAATTAAAACGGACCTATGGATCTCTAATATTCGTTCTCTGAAAAAATTAAGCATATTAGTCAATATGATCAATAGATACGAATATTTATATTTCGTTTTTACTGCATATTTCAAGAAATACCCCGCCTTATGAAAACTTCACGTGGACCTATAATTTTGAAAGGCAAGAAGTGAAAAATTATTAACTTATTATTAGCATTCAAGGAAAAAGTCGCAGGAATAGAAATTTATAAATAAGATAAAATCTACAAACTTATTATTCTTCTGAGTATAATATAATATATATAGATACTTATATGTCGTTCTCATCAAACAAAACAAGTGCATACGTCTGCAATCTAAGATAAGTCACATTTCCCTTGTCGTACTATTAATCATGAATTTGGCAAGGAACCTTTCGAGAGTTTTTTAATATTCTGTATTACGAATTTATTTTTATTGGTTTCTATTACATCTCACTGCGAGATACGCTCGTTGTTCACAATTTAATTAACATCCATTACTCTATCAATTTCAGCGACCGGTGTAAAATTTTCAAAAGTGCTCTCACGGATAACCGTTGTTATCCGTACTAGCAATAGCTAACAAAAAGCTGTAGCATTCAATTATTTATGGAAAGATTACCACCTAGTGATAAAATAAATAACCAAGTCATGCCACGGACATGCCACAGTTAGAAAGCTTAAATAAAAAAAATATAAATATTGGTCAAATAAAATAATGAAATGACAATAATAAGCAAATCATTAACAAAAAGCCACTCCATTTACACGTGGTTTATACAAGAGAAAATTCACTTACTGCTATAGTTTGATCCGGATGTAACATTGCAATCGTACGTACCTGAAAATTGAAACACAACTGTCAATTTCTTTAAATGTCAAAGCATTGGTATTTTTTTAGTACACGAACATTGTTTATTGAGACCAACTGTTATTATTTATTTGCTAATATATATGAATATCTATATACCTATTAAAAGTTATGTAAAGTTATGCCCTGTTTTAAAAGCTTTCTAAAATTAATTTCTATATCGGTACATAATTCTACATTAATAGCATAAAATAAATTAAAATTAAAATATAGTGGTATTAATATTTTTTCAAATTCCATATAGGTAAGTATTAAATAGCTTACAAGTTGAGAACGACAAAAGTGGCCAGAAATGGTTGAAGTAAAATTAAACACGCCACGTTGCCAGTTCTTTTAATTTTGCTAGACACGCTTTCCCGTATCTTAATATGTTATATTTTAAAAAAAGTTTGGCCTTTATGGCTAGTTTTATTTGATTTGTAACTTCATAATGGATACGCCTTATTTATCTATGTTGTAAAATAGACCATATGTGAGCACAACGTGTAATGAACAAAAGAATATTTCGTAAAATCTAGCAAACAAAGAATGAACGTTGTTTTTAGATCAAATTAACGTACATTATAAGCATACGCGCAGCTTCCAGTGACTCATTAAGGCGGACCACGAAACTAAAAAATACCATGACTTCTAATGTATACTATACTTACTATATTTACTTATGTGTATTTTTTAATGTATATATATATATATATATATATATATATATATATATATATATATATATATATACATATGTGTATATGTCCTAGACCTAGTATAATAACTTAACAAAACACAATATATACTTCAATTGAACTCTAGAAAACAACTCAAAATGAGTTGCATAATATGCTGCATACGTGGTATAAATAAAAGGCAATCGCTAAAAAATAATATTTCTTTAAGAATAACATAGATATATGTATATTACTATGATCAAATTTATTCAATGGATAAAAACGTTTCGCTTATCATTCATAAGAAGAGAACACACTTCATGCCTTATATAGCATATTTTTATATCAATGTATATACAATGATATAATAATAATGTGTAGAAAATAATGTATTGATATCCTTCAATATATTATGCTAAAAACCTATCTTCGTTTAAGTATAGGATAGCGAGGATATGCAAAGTAACCTGCGCGTTCTCTGCCTTGACCACGGTATAGATATTATTATTACCGACGCACTGTTATTTTAATATATAAATAATATACAAATTGCATCTGTTTCCTCCAATTATGCCAACCGCGAATTAAGCCGGCTGGGGCGGGAAGCAATCTTTAATGTTGCAAACTTGCAGGGCCATTAATCTAGTTTTATCCGGTTATACTGTTATTTATTCGATCTTCTTATTATAAAGAAAAAGTTGGCAATTGAATGTGTTAAATATACGCAATTAAACAAAAGTAATTTATAAAAAATATATATTTTCTTACTCAACCTATCACAACTAAACCTGTCTGTTACTTATTGTTGGAGCTAAGCAATGCGTATATGTGACAAAAAAGCTATATGTGAGCTTTGAGGACTTTATATTATAGGTAGGAGAAGCATACTTAAATATTATGTAGAACAAAAACCTTTCAATTCCAATTTTCTCATACGGTCGTGTTAATGTGTCGTAAAACTCCATTATAAGTATTTATAAGAAGCTATAACAGGAACTTTAATTATAGAGTCAATAGTTGGTCGACTATGGCGACTTAAAAGAAAATATAAAGTAGTCATAATAATAACAACAAAGTGTTATTAATGTCATTAAACGTCGCAAAATTATACACTAATTCTGAACTTCATCTGAACGGAAATCAATGTATACATTAAGCACTATTTTGTAGCAATATATCATGACGTTTACTACATAACAGTGGATATTCGGTTTAATTTAAATTTAATAAGCTCGTTTTATTTACGCTTTCTTGCATTGTCGCAATGCCGATTATTTAATAATTGTATAATTGCATTTCTGATTAGAACATGTGTTTATATCTGTCCTGAAACTTACACTCTTTACATATTGGTTAAAAACCCTACCAAGAAATAATATAGATTAAAATTAACACAACAGTATAAGTACATATAACAATATATTTAAGTAAGGTATACTTTAATTTTATATTGTCGTTTCATGTTGAACTGTTTTTTATATATATTATTATAAGTAACTGGCTGATTACTTTTTCAAGACAAGGGAAATACGACAAAAACATTTTGTGTTCAATTAATACTATACCATTTTTAATTTTATATTATTTACATATTTTTTTCCGGCTGAAGTATAGAAGTCGGTCTCGCTCAGATGCACCGTATAATATGTAGGTATAATAGCGCATAATTAGTATTCTAATTATGTCATTGGCCGTATCCACTCATGCGCCTATAAAAATGTACTATCATAAAGCATTATGTTAACAACTGTTATATACAGAAATTACTAAGCATATTAAATGACAAAATGAATCAGTAATTGCACTAATTGTGTAAGTTGTTCGTATCATTTTAACTCTCTAATAATGAAAAATTATAATATCTGTTCCAAACCCCTATTATTTACGACACATATAAAAGAATACGTACATCATAGGCTCGATATTTGATAAAAATGTTTTAACATATATTTTTCATAACATAACATAACATAGGTAAACGACTAAATACATCAAAATATAATAAATGTGAAAGCTCAAGAAATGAAGAGTTATTTTTTCGATATGTTCTGGTTTTTATCCAAGTTATACAAAAAAACAGAGAAGGTGAAAAGGAAGCCTCGTCAATCGTCTTGCGACTGGCGAGGCGAGGTCATCGTGCATTTATATAAAGGCAAACATTCACAGTTGCACAAGCTAAAACTTGGATAACCAAGTTTATTCTAAAATATTAGCCAGAAGAACGGAAAAAGAGGAGATCAGACTTTTTCCTCCGCATGATCACCGAAAAATTCGTGGACGTAAACCAAAAGGTATTCTGCGCTTTTGTGGCCGCTGATTTGAAACAGAAATTACATTTCTTCTGATTCTTCCCTGGTACTGTACAAGACCGTTGCTGCAGACTATAAGGCAGTCTTTATAGAGATCACTTAGCCTATGTGAGACACTTATATACTTTACTGGCATTTCATTATAGGTTGACATCCAATCAGATTTTAGACAAGGTTGCGCTACGTCATCTTGGTTGTTTAGTTTTTAACAAAATGATATGAGAATGAAAGCAAGTGACCGAAATGTAAATAGCCTGCTTTACGCGGATGATAAAGTATTCATTGCAATATCAGAATGTGAGTTGCAGCAATTGGTCACCTCAATTAAGGATGTTAAATTATGGTATAAGCCTTGACGCGTATAAGACAAAGGGTATTTGAAAGAAATAAAGAAATCGGGTGATATAATTGGGAAGTAGACAAGTTACGAAGACAAGAGAAATGGAAGTCCACTTCCATTCCATGAACGCCATAGATGAGAATGGCGAAACATCAGCACAGCTGCACGTTTGGTCGTACACAACATGGGTGTTATAGACGAAGAATGAGAAGACGAATGGTGTGGAGATGCGATTTCTTTGTGAAATCTACGGATTCACTTAATGTTCTGAGATATGCAGAAAGGCACTTTGCGACTAGTGACGATGTTGCAATGAGTGTAAAGAAGAACCTTGTCAAGTGGTTAGTTCACGTCACAAAGATATATGAAGGGAAAGTGAGCAGTTTATGAGGTAATGAAAGACCTCGGTTGACCTTTCTAAATAAAGTGATATGGGTATTACAGAAGAGAATAAGAGAAGGATGAATCCTGTGGAAATGTCATCTCTTCGTTAAATATGCGGATTTAGTTTATACTAGTTAGCCTGACAGGCGACTAGCGAGGACGTTACTATGAGAATTATAAAGAACGTGGTCAGGTGGTTATGCCACGTCAAAAACATATATGAGGGAAAAGTGAGCTTAATAAAATCTAGGGAGAAACCTCGGCTGACCGTCAAAATCGGAAACAATGTATCAATACTGATATTAGGTCATGTAAAAAGCTTGAGGATTCCCCTGATAGTGTATGTAGAGAGGTTGATGAAAGTGGACGCGGAAAAGGATTAATGCAGATACCTTAGACGTCTGATTTCTCTGGCTACACGATAGGGATACAACATGAAGCTCAAAAAAGGCTAAGCATTTATTATTATACCATAAAGTAAACGATACAGAAAATCATTTTGTTAATGTTAAGAAACTTATTAGTAAAAATGTATTTAAATTATACGTCAATCAGTTCCAATGATACATTTTCAGTAGAAATTAAACATAATTTTAAAATTGTTTTTGACAAATATGAAAAAAAAAATGTAATTAAATACTTTATGGCAGAACATTCGCACACGCCTCGCTGCATAATAAGATTAAGCTTTTACAATAGACATACTACAAACCTACTGACAAAACAACTGCATAAAATTATTCGATGATATATTTATTATAAACCTGATAGTTTGATAGCTAAGCTATAAATGAAGACTCACCAACTTTTAGTAATTTAGTTCTCGATAAAATATTTGCTAACGAAATTGAATAACATCGATTCCTAGGCAAAAAATGCAAATTCGCTTTCGATCGAATAATTTGCTATTTCATTAGATTTATGGTAATAATAATGAAAACTTAATGAAAAATTTTTTCATGAAAATATGATTAGGTATTCATTTTAAATATTCTATTAAAAAAGTGATATATTTCAATTAAAAAAGGCGGACTGTCATATTAAAATTTACAACATTATTTTCCTTACAATATCGATCGCAATCACGCAAATAAATACCTTCACGTTAGTTTGCAAAAAAAAAACAAAGTTTAAGCACATAGGCATCATATTAAACACCGTAACTATTAACTATACTAGACTACGATTATTTGCATATAGCGATACTACACTCGATTTAATAGCCCAACTTGTATATCAGAAAGTATAAAAATACTATAGTTAACCAATAAAAAACATGTTTAAAATAATGGAATTAAGTTATTTAAAGTAATATTTTTTTAATAATATATGAAATAAAGTACTCAAACAAATGTGTATATGGTGAGTGAAATTAAAAGGCTTATTTAATTTTAAAATTATTGATTCTTTTGATTTAGATGTAAACATCGATTAATTAGTGACTTAGAAAGATGTAATAATTAATTTCGCAACTAGTAACGATTACAAATAAAAGTGACTGCTAGGTCTTGCAGATAAATTACTATTTTCTTACTGTTTTCATCAGAGTATAGGAAAGAATTTGTCAAGCAGCTCTTCAAGATTTATTGGAAGTTTTGGGTGTTATTGAGTCTTTGTTGCCTTGTCTTGTCTAATGAATTTGATTGGGTAAACAAAATTTTAGACACATAACTGTAGGTAAGAAATAATAACAATTTTATGCAAAAATGTATTATGATAGTATGACACGAATTACATTCGGCTGCTATTTTACTCAAATATGATTTCCATTTGAGAGGTTCTCTGACGGTTGATGGAATTATTCACATTTAAAAGTTCTAAAAAAGGAGTCAGCAGTAAGTAAAGACAGTTGAAAATTACATAAAAAACAGGGATATTTTCGGAACTATAATAAACATTACTATATTATTTTTATTCGATTAAATAAGTTAATACGTTGTATACAATCTTTATTAAAAAAATTAAAAAAGAAATCATTTGACTCCACGCTTCTTCGAATCCGTCTCAATGCTCTGACCACTAAGCTATATGTTACTATAATAGTACCTATCTTTGATTTTCTCGATTGTTACACATTTTAAATGAAACACTTTTAAACGGATTAATCGCGTATATTGATTGAAATAAAAGTATTTTCTTGAAATGTCTATTGAAAAAGATAAGCAAACACACCTATTCTATGTTTATAATACACACAGACAAAGTTGCAGGCGACAACTTCTATGGGTATATGAAAATTATATTAAATCCAAGAATAAATAGTGCATTACGTACAACAATCATAAGATACTTGTATAAAAACTTACGGGCTTGAGTTAATATTGTGAATATGCGAAAGAGAATCTGAAGTACACTTACCGCACCGTTGTCTATTCTACATTTAATTAGAACACACATCTGTGGTGCTGGCATGAATATATTTATAACAATGAAGCTAAAGATATGCTAAGTAACAACTTGAAAAGTCTTACAGATTTTAATATCTTATTAAGCATGGCACTTGTCCATCAAAGAATTTTACTTTCTAAGCTGAGTAAGATACTGATATGAAGTAGTTACTAATATTCGTTTTTTATGCTTATTAACTCAAATTAGCTGAATTAAAGAGCATACAATGAATAATTTCATATAAGAATTACACTTCGGAATAGTCTAAAAATAACATGTCTCAGTATATAAAAATACACTGTAATTACATAGCAAGAACATCCGCCTCAACTATCATAGCATTTATGTAGGTTTGATAAATATACATTTGTTGATAATTACCTGAATAGTTGTAAAGTATATATGTTATTATTTTAGGAACACATAGCACATAATTTACTTTTAATTTTGTTTTTCTTATATGTTTTTAAATGCATGTATATATATATATATATATATATATATATATATATATATATATATATATATATATATATATATATATATATATATATATATATATGTATAACTGCTGCATAAAAATGATTACGATCATAATGTAAGTAAATGAAGGTATGTACGCTGGTGTGTACCTACTAAAAATAAGAGATATTTTGAAAGCTGATTTAGTAACCAAAGTTAAGCCAAAACAGAACAAAAATTTTTGATGATTTGAGATGTACTAATAAGAGGTATATGTGTATATAACCTACCAAAATGTATTTACTATATACCTATGTTTTACTATATGCCATGTAAAGTACCTACCTACTATTTTTGTTGACTCCGTAGTATGAACTTTGTGTCATAAGACCTGGACTATGAAAATATTTTTTATCAAAAATTCCTTCAACTGAGGGTCAAGCTCACAGCGATTGTGTGAACAGGCAGATGCTGGCATTACGTTGATTGATAAATTACATAGGTACATTTTTTACATTCGGAACTCACCAGAACGCAGTAACCTACCGTTATGATTCCCATTAAGTACTTTTCTAAAATAGGAACTAAAAAGTTCTAAAAGTCTCCTTTCAATTATAATATCAAAAACAATCACTTAACCAACTATCGGGCTGATTATAATACTTGCCGCAAAGTATTATAATTGAACACTTAACATTTAAAAATGCAGATTTGCGTAAAAGACACGAAAACGTTTAAAATGTACACGTCTTCAACACGGATAACGTTTAAAATATTCATAAGGGATACTTTAATTATAATAACATCTGGATTTAAATTATAATCCGCCATATATCTCGTATAGCAATGTATAGCCAGTATACGCGCTATAAATTTCAAAACCGCGCCAAGCGTGAATAAATATGCCATAAGAGTGTTCCATCTTAATTACTGATTATAATATACAATTACAGTAGTATTAACTTTTAGATAATTATTTTACAAGTGCCACGTTAAGGCTGTTTAGTAGTTTCATTTAACTTGGAAATATTCTAGGTTCAGAATACAATAAGGTTCTTTCGAATCTACTGTAAAGTAATTGTATTTTACTGTGAATAAATATTTTAAGGAATTAAAATAACGATAACATGTCCCAAGCATGGATGATCTCCTTTTTGCTATGTATGTTTTGATTCAATATTGCTATGTTGTAATGTCAAATTCAAATATTTGTTTCTTATACATTAGTTACGAACTATCCTGACTATGGAGACGACGCGAATTCATTTCACTTCATCGTGACGCAGATCACGGTACGGTTTTAGGTTCGGTTCCCATGCAATGTAGGTACTATCGTTGTTTTTTTTTAACAATCTCATATGACAAAACATGTGTTTCGAAACTCAACACGTACTGTTTTTAATCCTCACAGAAAGTGAAGGACGGAGCGCTAAGCTTTTCTCTGTCTCGGAGATCCATGGAACTAAAGAAGATTTTACTGATTCGAATATACAGTTTTTTCATGGCTCTCACATAACCCCAATCGATCGAATCAGTTGACACGCGAGAGCAATATATACAAACATAAAGTATGATATTGATTATGATAATTAACATTTATTAATCTGAAGCCTGCAATCCAATACTTGTTTATTAAAGTATCAGGTACACGTACGAACAGGAAGTCTGAACTGACGATAAGAATTAATATTTGTTACAAAGAATGTTACCTTACGATCGGTTATATTAAAATAAGAAAAACTATACAGAAAAAGGGGACAATAATGTTGACATACTCACAATAGTCGCATTCAAATATATAAGATGGTTATCTCCAATTAAATATTCTTATTTAAGGAATAGCATTATTTATATTTGTATTTTTTTTTATTTAATCTAAAACTCTCATTTAAATCCCCAATACCCTTGCACTTAGGATAAAATAGACATATCACTGTATAAATGTACCCACCCTATGCGATTATTTTACGTACGTACATAGTTTGTAGTGTTTATCTGTATTTCGGTTTAATGTAAATCAAGCTACTGCGGAAAATAAAAATTACTTTAACAAGTGTACCGCAGCCTTCTGTTCAACAGGTGGCGATCTCTAGTATTTATGACATCTAAGACATTAAAGAACCAAGCTATAAGAATTGGTTATTCTTACAAAAATGAAAATAAAAATAATTTTGTTAATATTTCAATTTTAGGGTTCCGTAACTCAAAAAGAAACGACGGAAGGTCACTTTGTTGTTCGTATGAAGAAGAAGATTTTATATAGATGTATCAAACTGAAATTAATATTAAATATCCATCTAATAAAATCCCTTAGAATACAGAGAAAAAAAAATTACAGATAGCTTTACTTATAAAATCTATAACAATATTATAAAGGTATAAAGCTTGTTTGTTTACTTTGTTTAATGCGCTAATATCAATATTTACTGGTTTGATTCAAAGTCGAATAAATTTATTTAAAAATAAGAAGATACATGCATATTTTTTTAAACCTCAAACTATTTACTGTAGGTTCACTAAAGTTATTGGTCGGAAAGAGAATCGAGTTCTTTTTTCAAATAAGTTACTACGTACGTTTATTTACTGATTTACAATATTTATTAGTCATAATGATGCCTATTATTTAATAAGCTTGGAACGAGCATTTCGTTCCTAAGGCGTGTCATAATTTATAAAATCATTAATTTGGAAATAGCCTTTAAGACACAAACGATTTTTTACCACTATTTTAAATTGAAAGATAGAAAATACTCGGACATTTTCTATTATCCTATTGTAAAAGCGTACACATTGTTCCATAAATGAATTACGGACTCGACGCAATTAAGTTACAGGCGCACCAAGTTTAAGACTATTTCTAGTATTGGTATTATTTATGTACCTCATTTATTTTGGTAATATTATTAATAATTTTCTTAACAAACAACATTTTTCAAAATGTATTGAGATACAACCGTCAATATATTATTTCTTTAAATTTTTGTCTTACGGGGCGTTTAGGATCTAAGTTGAAGATCGCGACAAACTCGACAACATTTGTAAAGACAAAAACGATGTATGACGGAATTGTTCACCTTGAAAAATTCTAAAAAGTGTCCGTCACATCATATGTCTATCTTCTAAGGAAAATCCATAGTAAGCATTTTTATGTTTTACTAATAACAAAAAAATAATCGGATATTATTTTTATTTTAAAGTATGCGGTATTATTCTTTATCCAAATTAATGATGAAAATACGTTGTCAATTTTAAAAATTGTCTACTACGGCATTTAAAAAACGACTTTAAAATACATACATACAAACTGAGGTTTGTCGTATTGTGGGCCTCAGCGGAGTCGGGCCGTGGGCGCGGCACCGAGACGCGATCTAAACTATATCTAAAACCTTTACTTATTATAACAATGCGCATTAACGGTTTTGATAAAAATTGATAAAATGAGATAGTCCACTTATCGAAAAAAGTTCTAGGCTACATTACGACACGTTAATAGTTTCAAAGTAACCCTCTGATTTTACGGTCTTTTACCTCTATGTACTCTCTTTTTACACGACTCTTACTTATTTCCATTAGACCACACGGAAGAAGCCATAGGTAAAAACTAGTACAGAATAAAAACAGTAAACAAAAGCCTGGTATTTAATTGTAATATAATGTTACTGTCATTATGTCAAATTACTTTAGTAAAGACTGTAGATTATATAGAAATTCAAATAAATATTTTGTTTTAAAAAATGAAAAAGGAAATATGTAAATAGTAAAATAAAAGGAATCTAATTAGAAGTAATTGGTATATAAGTATTAATTTCCCACTTGTAGAAACACTTTAGAAAATACCAATACTAAATATATATACGAATGATTTTCTTTCACGGGGCGAAAATCAGCAAAATGCCAAAAAAATAAAAATTATTTCGTTCTATAAATTATGTACAAAAATAAAATATAATACAAAACAAATAAAATATTGTATATTATATTTTTGTAATATACCTACCAAAATATTATTATTTTAATAATGATTCAAAACTTGAATTTCATAAAACATTTGTAAAAACCTACATTGGCGGAAGTGAAAAGTTATTACTTAGGCATTGTTAATTGGTAACTACCGCCGATAATTTTAGTTGAATGGTAGTGTTCTATCATCGCATATTGTAAGTTAAAAATACATAAGGTAAAAACCGTTATAGATATAGTTAAAAATATGAATTTAATCTACCTAGTTTCATTCCTTATTTTGAATTATTAATTGCTTTTTGCTTCCAAGTGTAACCCTATTTTTGAGTATAGATCTTCCTATAACGATAGTTGTCCCACTAAACTATGTAAATGAAACACCATCAACAAGTTGAATTATTTAAATAGATTTTGCAATTTTTTTATCTTTCGATACCTGGAAGAAGAAATAAAGAATTATATAGCTTTTTATCGATGCTTGACTTTAGTATATTTTTTAATAATTATATTTTTTTACATACATTGCTTCACTGTTACTTTTACTGATAAATGTTTAAAATATTCCGTGATTTGTGTTGTCTTGTTCTTTATTAATAGAGACTTTGTTTGGATTTTTTAATATTTTTTTCTTTTTTTAAATTCAGTATAATATTTTTAGTCAAATATAGTTTTTATTTATTGCTATTTTCTTTAAAAGGATATGGCAGACATTCTTAAATGGACAGACACAGATCCAATACGCAGAGAAGGCCCTTCCAACCATTGAAGGTATAAATTATTTTTTTAGTATATATTTGTTAACGATATATACCTGAAATATTTATATCTAGAACTATTACAAAGTCTAATCTTATATAGTAATAAGTATTGAAATACTACTACTATATAAATTTAAAACTTCCTACCAGCATCCATCCGTGGAAAATTAGAGACAACAAACCTTTTAATCCCAGATAGATGTCTTTTTAAGTTTTATAAATACAATACGATCGCTACTTATAAATTGACGAAGCAATTAATATTTATGTTTTAAGCTTTCAAGTATTTTCACCTTTTAAATAATCGTGAAAAATTAAATCTCTCATAAAAGTAATAAATATGCTATCTAATGGGGGGAGCATTTTGAAAGTATTCGCAATTTTTATTTTTATAAAACTGAGCGTTTAACCCAATGGGGCACCTGTCCTGGTTTTATCCAACAAGTAAGTAATAAATAGTAATGAGGCAATGTTAAAAAATAATCTGATATTAATTTTTCTCTTGAATAATGCAAAATTGAAAAAAACCATAGCGTAACATCTTTATTGCTTCTAGGTAAAACATTCTTTATTACTTGTATAAGTCTAAATAATACTTCCATTATACGTAATTCCTGCAATTTCATACAGTATTTGTTTAATAGGTGTTTGATAGTGATCCCTAAATGTAGCGCAATTCAGATTACCATTGGAAATGGCTTGTTGGTAGATAATTTGCGGCGTTATTATATCGGCTGCTAATTACTTTAGCTAAGTGCCCGTTGCCGCGTCTATGGGATGGGCAACGAAAAGGGGTTAATATCAATCAACCCATGCATTTATAAATTACATTTCGCTTTGTACAATTGAATTTTAACAGGAAGTTCCATATACCGTTTTGTTCTTTTCCTTTTTAGTTTTTAATAGACAGATTGTTAAATAATAATTAATTCCATTAGACGTTGCATGGTATGAAGTTAAGTGTGTGATCCTCAGGGTAAGAGTAAACAGCACTGTGGACATACCTGTTAAATACATAACGATATATGTAGGTATTTAGGTCATGCCCTTGGATCGTAGATGGTAAGGTCAAGTGATACAGTAACCCATCAGTAAGAGGTCTTACTCGTAAAGCTTATCATATAATGAATTCGGTAGCTATTTCCGTAAATAATAAAGACAGTTATTTTGACGTTTATGCATATATGCAAGTAGAAAAATATCTTTATTTATTTACTTACTTGCAAAGATAGTTTCGATGCAATTTAAACACGTTGCTTAAAGGTGAAGCAAATCGATATTATCTTGATTTATTCTAAATTCAATTATCATTATTTTCCATTCAAAAATCATATAAAGTATACTATTACATGGTTTCGGAAAGGATATCAACACAAGAAATTAAGCTGGAATTTGGCTTATTGTTTCTGTGCAATTTTTTTTATAAATTTTGAAACAAACCGTTTTTTTTACTTAAAAAAAAAATTTCAACTATAAATTGTGAAAACTTTGTTAATTTCGTAGCAAAAATACGTTAAAAGACTGGCCTAGATTATATCAAACGCTAAAAAGGCTATTATCTCATTGTTTGAACATAGATAATCCTCGGACTTATGTATATATTATCCAAATAAACGTATCTATTGTTATTGGGGATCTTACGCTGCATATTTAGTTTAAGTCTTACGCTTCATATTTGTTTAAACAAACTAAAAATGATAAGATGTTTCCCATTGGTAAAAACATTGCACCTATAGTTATCGATGTATTATTAGTATTTAGATAACATAGTACAAAATACATAGATAATATAATAATTAACTGACTTCACTAGCGTTTCTATTAAGAATAAAATTTTTCCATTACTGAATAAACACAAAAAACAGCAATTTCAAACATTTCATAATGTTGGTCCAGCTTTGTCTAGTCCATTGAAAATGTAAACGTCCCGAGCTACAGAGTTAGGCTATTGACACACAAACGCACAGCGGTCACAAAAATCCACGAGCGGCGTCGCGCAAACAATAAAGTCCCTAATTCATGTGAAATGCCACTTCTTATCTTTGTTGTTTTAAATTAAAACTATAAGACAGATAACGTGTTTGCTTTGGCTTAATGAGCCTTGAAATGAGAATAGCCGATGTGTGTTTGGACAAATTGTAAAAGAGATAACTAAGCTTTTGTATTGTGTAACATTGACTGTCGGTGCCTGATTCATGTTTTCACATTTTTCTCATATTTAGTTTAGGAGCTGTTTGTAACCATTATCTGTAGGGCTATAGTAGAACATACACGGAAATTAGGTCTATGCTTTTTATTACTCCGTTATGTCATGATAAAGGGAGAATTCCTAATAAATTTTCAATAACATACTCGTTGTGTCGATGTTATTTAAAATGCATCGTTGTCTAAAAATAAGCTCGGTACAAAAGTGGACATATGATCAAGCCCCATTTAAATCTAGTTATCACATAGAGCGTTTAATATTTTATGAAGGCAAGTAGCGAGTCTGGTTCGACGACCGCGGATGACACTTATACGAATTTAAATTTCCGATATCCACCGAATGGCTACCGGGCCACTCATTCATTCATAGAGTGCAAAAATATCTTTAACTCATTCACTTCTTACAATTAGCTAAAGGGCATTTCAATGTTTACGCACTTAGAGCATTATATATTCTATGCTATCTTTCCTACTATATATCAAAGGAAAGGAATCTTTTCGCTTCGAGCACCATACGAAGTGAAGGTTTAATTGGGTAAATGAATGTGGCAAACTTTATTAAGCGCCAGGACAGTTCTAAGTTTTGGTCAATGAAAGCAAGAATTTTATATTATAGTATCGGCACTATTGTTCCGTGCAAAAAATCTATTTTATATGGATGATCTATTCAAATGTGAACTGTCACGTATAAATTGTTAAGCATTGTTTTCCATAACACGAATGTGCTCTTTGCACGTCATTGTATATTATAACTAATCTTAAAGTCAAGTACAATGTTTTTATACGTAAATAATATATAAACATAACATATAAAGCAAAAAATATTTTGTATATAGGTTAGTCCCAATGTGATTAACATTTTAAAAATAATTAATAAACATATAGTGCTTTACGTATTTTGCAATGAATAAAAATAAGAATGATTTTTTATTAAAAAAAATATAATTAATATATCTTTTTAATTTTTTTCAACAACGCTTGATTAGAAATAGAAAGCGTTAATCCATGACCTCTCAATTATTCTGATACGAAGCTTCAAAATGAAAGAGGTAAATGAATTTTTCACGTCATTTTTAACGTTTCGCTGCGAGGTGCCGAAAAATTCAATCTCTACTTTAGATTTGGTTTGAAGAGTGGCGACTTGGTACAAAAAAAAAACTACCACATAGTATTAACTATCTCTATTTTTGGATTTTTACACTTTTACTTTCATATATATACTCGTACAGAAATTCAGCTTTGTAATACAATATCGATTAAGAATTGTAATCAAACAAGGAGTTTCTTATTATTATGTGCAACTTTTACAGAAATAATGATATATATTTTTTAACAAGCAGTATGCTCTGCTGCATCTGAAGAACAAGTCAACCTACTTAGAGCCAAAAGTCCCCAAGATGAATCCACAACATGCACAGTGAAATCTTAAGTCCATTAATACACTCAGCCTATTCAAACAAAACATAATTTCTGTTTCAAGTCAAATAATCAAGTTGAAAATTAAATCTTTTGCATTAATTTGGTTATCGTTCGCAGTGACAATAATATCATTGGCAATAATATCATGAAATTATGACTGCGCACTCAGTCTCATAATGATGATTATTAAATACTTGTTTGTTCATTACGATATAAAATTTTACTTCAATTAACAAATAACGAGGTTTCGATGTTTATGTCTCATTATTTTTGTGCTTCACGCTGTATCCCGCACATGGCAAGGTAGGCAGAGGGAACTCGGGAACCAAGCATTAAGACACTCCGTTCCGTTCAGCACTATTTAATTTTTTTTTTGCTTCACACTGTATCCCGTACAAGGCAGGGTAGGCAGAGGGAACCCGGGAACCTAGTGTCAAGACGCTCCGTTCCACTTCCGTTCCCCACTTTCCGCCGATTTTTGAGGCATTGCGTGTTGAGTGGCGGAACTCAACGCCGAGCTTTGCCTTAATACCAGAACGAAGAAATGAAAACATTAAATATTTAAATTGAAAATATTAAATATTTCATTTCCTCGACTGGGGATCGAACCCAGAACCTGTCGGTGACAGGCAACGCTTGTACCGCTGCGCCACGACAAGCCTCTATTTAAATAAATACTTTGTTTTCTCGAATGGGGATCGAACCCACAGCCTATCGCGTTTATAATTACTGACTTATGCAGCTGTGCCACAACAGGCTTAAATCGTCTCAAAGGTATATATTTTATTGAATTAATGCAATAAGTATAGGATTGTGGTGATATTAATTATTTTTTATAGAATTAGTGAAATCATATTTTTTTTTATTTTAAAAGTATAAAATGGGTAGTTCACTTCCTCCATTCTTATACACTTCCAAAATATGTTCTCTTAAAGCTTTTTCTTACCTACCTTCACAGATGTCACTTTTATCGACATACCTAGAAATCATCGTCATTTTATTGTTAATAAGCACAGTTCTGTTCCGACTGAATGCATCGCTATGAAAGATAATTAGATCAAAAACATAAATGTGAAAGGAGAGCCAAGTTCAATATTGAATAAAGTATTGAACTTGACCGGATGAAAAGTTTACTTGGAATGTTACTATGTTTAATTAAAACTCAAGATTTGACTCTACAATTTTTTATATACAGGTAAGCGGGAGGTCTTATGTTTTGGTTATAGGTTAAGTCGATACTAAATTGATACTATTAGGTTACATAGTTATTTGATTTAGAGGCAAAAAAGCTAAGATAAGTAACAATTTGCTTAAGTTAAAAAAATATCAAAATACTACTTTTATTTGTGCCTAATTTATTAATAATTTAGTTATAGTTAAAACTTTTGCGAATTATAGACAATTTCTAAAAATCTAATAAAAAGAATTGTTGCCGACTTAAATTTAAAATAACTTTTCGGATTTATACTGAAAAATCTTTATACTGTATCCGCAATATAGAAAAATAAACAGTGGAAACCAAATATTATAGCACTCCGTTAGAATTATCGTTTGGCAAAAGAGATTGCTATTTATTAAATATTTTTACTATTTTTTAAGTGTTATTCCACACTTAGGAAAGAAAAACTTAGTTGGTCAGAGCGCTTGGACGGTTTCCAAGAGGCGCGGGTTTAAATTCCGCTTCGTTCAAATCTTTACACGTTTTTAAAATTAGTATTTTTGTTTCCTAAGTGTGAAATAACACTTAAGAAAATAGTAAAAATAATTGTTTTTTAGTGTCATGTAAATAATAGCATCCATTTGAAAAATCACGATTATTTTGGTATTAAATGACGATGTCAGGTGTGATACATGTAAGTATTATTTATGTATAATTTATTGTTTATAATTGAATGACTCTCTGTTTAAATTTTTATGTGATTTACTTGTCCTCGCTATGGTATCGAGGCAAAGTGCGGTGTTGAGATTCAAACCTAAACACGTAATACCTCAAAAATTTGGTCGATACCATTTTCGATAGTGGAAGCTCTAATTGAATATTTTTTATTTAATTTTCTCAAATCTTTCAAATAATTGTTCGTTAGAGAGATGATTCCAGGAATAACATCTTGAAAGTAAGTAATTAATTTAAGATGAAATATATTTTTAACTAATTACGAACTACTGTTATTGCAAGAAATAATAATATTGACATATTAATGAAATGATGGGAAGAATTAAAAAGTTAATTTTGTAAAAATGACGTCACCTCACAATTAGGTCATACTCTTATGCTTATTCAGAAACATCGAGATGTGAATCACGGCGAAACGAAAATAATTATCGTTATCATAACGACCAAGAACAATTGTTTTAGCGTTGTTTAGTATATTATTCAGACCCGATAGTAAAATAGTTTTTAGTTTTAATCTTAGAAGTAATTAAGTACATATGTAGCCGAAATAACCTCTAAGGTAAAGTCTTTAAAGTTATTTTTTACGTGTGATATGATCTAGCTTTGAAGTTGGAATTGTAAGTAGTATTTATTTATTTTACTTTCTAACTTTTATAAGCTACATATTTATTGAGACTTTAATTAGGACGCAAAACGAAGAGTGAGTGAGAAGGAATGGATATATTATGTTAAATTGCCTGTTTTACTTGTTTTTAAATTAATAATCAATTTATTCTACTTTTTTTATATTTCACGAACGCAATTAGAGTGATATTACTATTTATATTTAATAAATATTCAAAAAAATATAAAAAACATCAGAATTTTTAAAGATAACAAGAGTGGAAATATTTGAAACAACGTAAACATAGAATCGCTAGTAAGTATTTCGTAGTCTTATATCGGTTAAATGTCGATTTTGATAATATTTTTCATAAATTTAAAACCTGAAAATATGTCACAATTATTTTAATCGTTATTTTGTTACGTCGAGGTTATTTTATATTTACATGTAAGTAATATTCAACCTTTGAAATGGTTTTATATTATTAAATTGCTATATTTGAATTTGTGGTAAAAATAGTCACGTTGAATCTTGACCTTTAATGACATCCCTAGTGCACAAAGAAATTGGCACCTATATAGGTATTAGATTCTTTTGTGGGTGAAGTCAAGATCGTTGCATTATGCCATATTTATCTTGATTCTTAATGAACATATACATATGTTTAAAAACAGATACAAAAGTCAGAGTAGGTACTCCTCTTTCGCTTCACCGACTGTCACAACAAATAGTCCTACACTGTTCTCTGAGAAAACTCGATGTTGCGTATGCAGCGTTCTTCTCGACATTTTTATCCATCCAGACGTAATACAATGAACGCTCTGAAGTTTCTCTACATTGACAACATTGGCAAAATTGACTCATAATACATTTTTTTCTTTGCAAATATCATACATAGATCACATATAGAATCATTAATAATGTCATAAAAAGGAATATAGACCCAAGTCGGTTGCAATAAAACTTTTATCAAAGACGTTTGAATTAATCGAACAGACTATATAAATAGCTTATCGGCCGCGTAAATTATTCATTGGCCTAATACTATATTTTTTCTTACATTTTTAATTACGCAGGTTAATTGAAATACGTGTCGCACATGTTCTTTCACGCTTATAAAGCTCTACTAATGAACTATTGTTTATTTTATTATTTTATAACCCGGTATATGTTTCAATGTTTGGAGAGTACTTAGTTATTGGTCTATATTATTTATTAGTAAGTAGTAGGTATCTGATCACGAATTCTTATAAAATTGGAATTTTTGTTGATAGAGTTGTGAAAATTAAAGAAAGGACACATACATTGAGCAAGAGACTGCCTACTAAAATAAATATTTGATTAACTAGTGTTTTTTTTCCTTTTAAGCTTTTTGCTGTATCCCGCACATAGCAGGGTTGGCAGAGGGAACCACAGAACCTAGTGTTCTGTTCCCCACTTTCCGCCGAATTTGGGCAATTGCGGTACTAAACGCCGCGCTTTGCCTTGTTACCAGAGCAAAGAAATGAGAATATTATATATTTCAGTTGAAAATATTAAATATTTATTTCCTCGAGTGGGGATTAAACCCACAACCTGTCGCATTTACTTTCATACGTCTCTACACCTTTAACTTTATGACTTGAGAAGAATACATTGATATATTAAGACTAATTTGGAAAGTATAAAATATAATATATATTTTAACGTATCGGGATTTGAAGCCGCTCCTCTGGGAAAGCCTCCTAGGTGTGCATTAACACTACAAATACAAAATTATGACAATTCTAATGTCATTTAAATATAAGTATCTAAATTATGTCAATTGGATGGATAGAAAAATCTAATTATACCAATAAGCTCCCGCGCCATCTTGACTCATTGACATGTCTATACCTATGTATAGAAATATTATAATGAGACGTACTATCTACTATACTAGGTAATTAGATGATATTTCTTTCTTTTAAGAGTATTTATTCAATATGAAATCCCTCCTAAATACAACCCTCCTAATATGCCTATTTATTGATTAAAAAATGTATAAGACATGTCTTGATATTAGAAATGTGGGACAAGTTTCATATTGTACTTAGTTCTATTTACGTTTCTTCATTTCCTCGCCGATTTGTACACGAGGGTTGGTTATCAAAAGCTACTATAGACATCATTTGAATTACCACAAATATGTTGAGGCGGTAGTTACACAGCGGTACTGTCTGTGACTGTAAGCATGACGTTTGTGAGTTCGGTTCCCACTCGGTGCAATGATATTTTTTTACTAGTCTCGCTCGAGTGACAAGACAAAGGCGAGGGGGATTCCCATCATCTACACAACTATATAGAGTATACAGCGCACACACATATATATATATATATATATATATATATATATATATATATATATATATATATATATATATTGTTTATCTTTAGTTTTTACCAATTCCTAGTATTGAAAATAACAACCTACATGCTATACATCGTATCTATAGATGATATGCCCAGTGGTGGAACTCAGTAAGGCCGCCTACGCCTTAAGCATTTTTTAAAAATAAATTTATGACAATATAAAACACAAATATTATAGAAATACAGCGCCAATATATATATATATAAAGGTGACAACAAATTATTGGTTAATTGTATTCGTATATCTTTCAATGTAATGCACCTTGAAACGTAGCGCGTAAGGTGATAAAGTTTAAATTTTTATATAACAACAACTTCAACTGTCTTTAAAAATAAAATAAAAGTTTTTAGCACGTCTTTAATAACATGTCGATTTTATTAACAACACCAAGGATGAAGAGTACAAGTAACCAATTACCTATCTACCGTTACGTAGTAGATGCCTACTTGTTACCCCGGAGCTTGTGTCCTTATGAATAAATTACATAATAAATGTAGCTAATTGTACTAATTATATGTGGCTATACACGATTTAATAACTATAAAAGACCAAAGATAGTTAAATGGTTATTTAAAAAAAATCACAAATAAAAGTTAATATCAAAAAATTCTAATAAATTATTAATTTAAAACATTTTTTTAAGAAATTAAATAATGATCCTTTTGTAATAAAAAATGGATATATTATTTCCCTTATTGACGAACCCCTGAACCTAAACCGCTAAACGACGATCATATCTACTCTACCTACTTCTAAAGAGTATACAGCGTTCGTACTCGTAGCTTGCTAAGCCGCCGACAGTCAAGATGCGCAAGGTTTTTATTCAACACGGTCTTCGTTGTAAATGCAAAGTAAATGAAATCTTAATTACAGCTCTTTCTGAAGTCCATTAGTTATTCTGAATGAAAGTAGAATACAATGCAGGTACGAAAATTGGCTTCAGTATCATTACCGAATAACTCATATTTTATGAGGACGACATTATTCGTATATGACTAGATAATTATTTTGAATAACTTACAAGTATTATATTATGTATGAAATATAATGTTTTTATTATTAAGTAAAACATGGAGGACGAAGTCATCGGTCGCGCACTTCATGCTCGCATTATGCACCGGAATTCAACAATACATTAAGAGTGTAACACAAAGAAAAACATAAAATACAAAAGTTTAAAACAGCGATAATAAGCGATTGTTACTTAAGCATTTTTCGAAATGCTGTTAATTTTAAACTCAATAGCACAAACATTCACTTATCTATGCTTATTGCAATGCTAATTGTGGCAGAACAATATCCTTTTGTTACAAGAAAGACCCAGTTTTAGTTCGCATATACTAAATTACTCTCACCGACAACATTCAAGAACAATAGAAAACACTTTAATATGCAACAAAATGTAGTGTTTTAAATTCTATTGTAACACAATTTATTTTAGAATTTCATGTTATGCAGAATGGGCAACGTCATTTCTAATAAAATAATATAGATCGAACTTAATTTTTTTCGTTTATAAGATGTTATATGTCTCCAAAGACATAGCGACATAGGTATGTTATAAAAATATTATAACGACTTATTGTTCGATATAGATATACCTTCATATTTTGCAATGGGCAAATTTGAGTTCTATTTATAAAATTAAATAGGTAATAATTAACATTATGTTATTATATAATTGGGCTATTAATGCTGTTTTTAAGTCTGAAGTACTTGGTTATTGATATTAAATTTATATTAAATTTATATAAATTATATTTTTTTTTAAATTGCTATGCCAATTTAAAAAAATGTATATTTACTAAAAAGTAAAAATTACTATTTGTCTTTTAATTCTTCCTTACCAGGAAAGATGAAAACATTGTCAATATTTTAATAATATCTAGCGTTTTTTTTTTTAATCACATACATTATTTTTTTATGATGAATCATTATCTAGGCAAGGTAATGTTTCATCAAAAACCAATATTGTTATATTACAGATACAAAAAATATATGAGTTATATTTCATGCCACATCCGAATGTAATAATATTTGTAAATCTTTGACGCTGCGTGAGGGGCGAAACAATGTTATATCCTATCTCCGAACAGCTGAGCACCTTCACACTGAAATTGGGGTATTTACAACCTTATTGTAATACTTTCAAAGTCCATTATACATACATCCTACTTGTTCACCGATAATACAATCTTTAATAGTTATCGTAAGTATTTAAATTGACTCCTGATCATCTTAATATTTACACCTAATAACAATTATTACGATAACTCAAGATGCTATCTTCGATGAAAGTAGGATCTATAAAATACATCTTATCCGCATCGTACTTTAATTGTGACTCAAAAATATATTAAAATAATAAATTGTGAAATAATTTTCTTTCCGGTAAATGGAAGTGGGATATACTTTGCAGAATAATGAAGGGAGCGGTAGTAGGTACTTACCCGTTCTTCCTCGCGGATCATTTCGGCGATGCCGGGGCGGATGTCGACGTCATCGGCGTGCAGCCCTGGCGGCGCGGGCGCATCCGGCGCGTGCAGCAGGTCGACGGGCGCGGGCCCTGCGGGCGACACGCGTTCGCTGCCCGGGCTGCGCTCGACCGAACGACGCCGCGCCTTGGCCATGCCGCCGCCGCTGCCCGGCTCGCTCTCGTGGCTGCCGGGCCGCTTGCCCGCGCGCGCTTCCAGCCCGCCCCCAGCTCTGAGCACCGCGTGCTCGCCGCTCACATCGGTCAGACCCCTTATCTTGAGAGTCTCCGCCACCTTCAGCAGCGCTGTGATCTGATCTTGTGACACATTAATTTCTCCACGGTACATGAAATCCACTACCGCCTTCAGGTCACAGTATTTAATATCACGCATGATGATGATTGGGTGCCGGCAGGGGTTGTCCATAAACAGGGTCTGGAAATAAGGACTGCACGCCGAGAGGACCACCTTGTGCGCCTTCAGGCTCTGACCCTCGCAAGCCAGGGTGACGTCCACGAAGGACTCTGTCTGAAGCAGCTGATCGAAGCAGTTGGCGAGATTCGTTTGGTAATTATTCCATCTCAGGCAAAACTGCTGGGGCGAGCCGTCGGCGGCGTCCCTGCTGTCCATCGCCGCGGGTTCCTCCTCGGCCGGCATCGCTCTAGCGGTGGCGCGCTCGCATCTGCAACGTAACGCGAGGGTAATGAAGCGCGTAGCACACGTACCGCGGGCGACGACTCGCGAAGCACTGAGCGCGTCGCGCGGCGGCGGGGCGGCGCGGGACGCGGAGAGGCGCGGGGCGGGCCCGGGGGCGGCGCGACCTGCAAGCGAATGGCCGCCGCGTGCCGCCCCGAGCCACGCCCCGCGCGCCCATCGACCGCGGCGCCCGCGCACGCACGCCTAGCACGCCTACTGCTAAACTATGTCCATTTACTCACTTTTCTATGCATTATACATATACGTATCTCTTATCTACTTTTCATTAATTATAATATTTTAATGAATGTCTAAAATAGGAAACGTTTGTAAAACGTTCAAAAGATATGACCTGTAGTTATGATCTCTTATTGTTATTGCTTGTGTGTCAATTACAAGATATGTGAATATAGAATTTTTGTTATATTAAGTAATAATCATTTAAAATATATACCTATCGCCTGAGCTATACCCACCCTACATACTTACTCATAATTATTTAATAAACAAACCTAATAAATTTCTTAAATTGAATTAAAAAAATATCTAGCTAAAGAAAGAGTCCAGTTGTCAAATTACGTCAAACCAACTTTCCCAAACCTTCTTTTGTCCTAAATCGTATTTTATTTGAGTAATCAACACCAATCAGTGAATCAAGAGTTACTTACGTCAGTCGGCTGTTTTAGAAATATAATAGTAAAACGTCGCTCGTACAACAAGATATTAAAAAAAGAGTTAAAGTTTTTCTTTGATGTAAACTGATTAAAAAATGACTGATTGACTGAAAACATGCTTGTTTGAAATACGTTTGCGTTTGTGAACGATGGAAATAAAATTAGGTTGTAACCTGTCTTTGTTTTGTTTAATGTCATATCAATAGTTAAGCAACAGTTTATCACAAACATCTTCCTCTTACGGAGCCCCCCACCCTTTTTTTATTGGGTCTACCGGAATTTTAAAGAAGTACTGAATTTCTTTAAAAGCTAAAAGAGTATTTAACGTTTTACGTTGAAAGATTAAGTCAAAACCTGGTGAAACTTATCGATTAGAAATTTAGCTTCATTGAATTATTTAATATATAACTATCAAGACTTTTTTTTCAGAACAAGCAGTTAACTTTAATTTGACCTCTTGAGGACGAAATTAGGCTTAAAATATATTTAAAGAATGTCTTTTCTTTTGTTACGAAGTTATCGTTAGTTTTCTTTTTTTTTTGTAATCAACATGGGTATTGACAATTATTCCATTTGAACTGGTTTATTTTCTCTCACATTTTTTTACCAAAAGACAGCAACTAATAATTTTATAATTGCGACTTTACCCTTATAGTTTTTTCATGCAAAATTTACAATGATACCTGTGAATTATATTTTTTTCCAAGTTTAGTAAAGTATATATAGTATATAAAGTATATATACCTTATATATAATAGGTAAAAAAAACAAAATGAAAATGAATTAGGCTGTCGTGGTTACAGTGAAGCGTATAATTGTAAATGTGTTTTGAATTCGATCCTAACTAGAAGAAATGTTTAATGTTCTCATTTCTTTACTCCTGTTACAAGGCAAAGCGCGGCGCTGGGTTTCGCCATTAGTGCCTTCTTAACACTAGGTTGCCAATTTCTGTCTCTTATCTACCTTAAGCAGGATACAGCGTAAAGTTAAAAATAATACCTTTATAATTAAAATTATCCAAAATGTTTTTTTTTACCCCAAAATGGCAATGTCCAGCTTAAAGTAAGACTTTAATATTAAACACAAAGAAACATGAAATGCCTTTGATATCCATTAGCGTACATCGTTTTGTAAATCTTACCTACGTAAGCGTCTTGAAAGTTCTAAATAACATATGTACCTACGTAATGAAATTGCTTTTCAATTATTGAATTAAATTTTCTCAAGAAATATTTAAAACTTTTCTAGTGTATCTTTGGTATAAAGAAATGTACCATTTATTATTATTAATTTAATTTATATTAATGGAGATATTTCACATTTCGTAATTATGAAGTTAGTAGAAGGTACAAAAGAGTTGATACCCCACCCAGACAGCTTTCGAGTTTAAAATATTTATTTCATAAAAATGATTATTATGAATGTTTGTTTAATTTAGTTTTTCGTGGAATTCTTTTTAATTGCCTATATAGATATATATGACCTACAATTAAATAAACAATATATCATATTATTGTTTATTTAATTGTAGGTCATATATCTAAGATGACTTTTGTGTATACTCTATCATATTTAACAATGTCGTTGTATTCCTACGACGGCCGAATAAAAGAAGAAGTTTGAATAGAATGGTTTGAATGAAAATCTTATTTTTTTTTTGTTATTTTTTGTTGCTAGAACAAGGAAATAGGAATTGATTTAAAGTACAATTTCAATATGATCTATTTAGTGACGGTTAGCCTTAGCCTTCTTATAAATAATTTTTATTTTCTTTTTCGCATAATCTATGTCCTTACCATTGCTTGGACTAAAATAATCTGGATTATACGATTATTTTAGTCCTACTTACGTTTTTTCGCCTATTTTATTTTGTTGCTTTAGACTGCTTTGTTGCTTATTTTTATTCCACTAATTCAATAATGCATGAAAACGAAAGTATCTTGTATCTTAAAAGTACCTACTTTTCTCCGCGCAAATTTAGGCGTAAACGTTAATCTAGCAATATGATGATACTTAAAATAATATATATATAACTAATACGTCATCGACGTATATATATATATATATATATATATATATATATATATATATATATATATATATATATATATATATATATATTTTTTTCAAGTAATAAAGGACCTCACTAGGTTTTCTCACCCCATACGTTTATGAATGACAGAAATAATATATTTGCATTTTCTTTTCTGAACGTAATACAATCTCTTCTCAACTAAAATTATCAATATTTATGCCATAATGAATACGACAAATATTAATGTATGCTGACTTTTTGTTTGTGTAAATGATTTTATTTTTAAATTTGTTAATTTTCAAAGTCGAAGTTTGTTGTTATTTTTCAAATATCTTCTAATGACACATACATAGTGTAGAAAGGACAGCACTATTCAACAACAATTCAACAATCATTCATTTATCATTTGCATCAGCTTTAGTCACGATGGTTTCTTTAAAGGTAGCCCTTGGCTTAGAATGAGCAAAGAGCACTTTAATGGGTCTAAAGAGATTATATATATAGATGGAGGTAGTCATGATGGACGCGTTGACGACCTGACTTCCTGATGATGAGAACTTTTTTAATTAAGATTTTATTTGTTAATTTAAGCTCGGTCTTTTAAGAGGCAAGCGTGGAGACACAGGTTCTATATACGCACAGAATCTGCGTTTTCACAGTCCCTTTCGGACATATAACTTTTAAACAAATGAAACCTAAATAAGCATTTAAACTGCTTACTAACTGCTATCAACCAATACAAGGATATTTCTACTCATTTTTATTCAACGTTTATTTCTTAGTAAGTTTTTAATTACGATGAGAAGTAAAACATAAAGCTCTTCTCCTTAAAGCCATTACAGTATAAAAGCCCTTTATGACATTAATCCTTTATTAATCTCAAATGTATATCCTTTTAGTTATAAAGGGTGCCATGTAGAATTTCAAAAAAATAAAGCCAAAACTTAGTGATTTTTCTATAAATATATTTTTAATATTCCAACGTAATTCAAATGAAACTCAACTTTACTATTCATAAAATTTCGACGCAATGTAGATTTTATAAATGTTTCAGCGTGCACTGCATATATAATGCAATTATTAGTAAAGAAATAAAGTGGCTTAGAGAGTGGGGCGTTAATTTCAATGAAACATCTATCCCGATTTTGCCCTTCGTAAATATTTAAAATTAAAATTGCATTTATATTTTAGGCTATATTGGACCATACTAAATTTACGTATAAACTAAAAATTAAACGAAGCAGGATATGAACCTCCGCCTCTTGGAATCCGTCCAAGCGCTCTGACTAACTAAGCCATTCGTTCTCACCAAGCTCCGTCGCAATTTTTATACACTTGTTACAACTTATTTATGTTGTTAGCATCTCTGTAAATAATTATAGTCTTATCTGTTTAGAAAAAAGTGAATTTTATATTAGGGAGACACGTTGGCGTTTAGCAAAAATCTGTAAGAAGAAATTTCAAAAATCTACATATCATCAAGTGCCGGTATTATATTGCTGGTGAGGCAAATCTAAGAAATACTAAAACGTTACAAAGTAAAGTTAAGTTTAGTTAAACTTAAATTTAGTAGCAAGCTTTTACTTAGTTTAAACTTAAATAATACAAAATTTATTGTATAATTATGACGTATTTATTGATTTATTTATTTTATTATCGTAAATGATAATAAATGTAAAAATCTTGTATTAAAAATTCATATATCATGTAAATATTTTTATTACGCCGTTAAAGGAAATGTCTTTGGTTAGCGTGTGTGAAACACAGCCTCTACAATGTTTCCTCTTGACAGAATGGATCCCACAAGGGAAATGGTGTGCTGCCATTAAAATCCATGATCGTAGCACGAATTGCTTTACCTACGCTGAAGGCGTAGCAGTGACACAAAGTTGAGTAAAGCTTTTATAAAATTTTAATATCCTCACCCTCTGGACTTGAATGACATCTAGAAAGTACATAAATGTAATTTTATGTATTTTATTATTTAAAAGACGCTACTTATACAAATACTTATGCGGTATATATCCGTTCCCTATAAAGATAAATATAAATTTTCAGTTTGTAATATAATGTAAATAGAATAACTCCGTATTGCAATTATTAAAACTAAAATATCACCAGATACCTACGTATAGTAAAACTGTTCGAGGTGCGGAAATCTCTATCAGAATAGAGTCACTTATCGTTAAATAAACTTATGTAGAACAGTACAAAAGTCGGTACAAACGCGTTTGTTTTGAAACAAACATCGAAAATATATTGCCAGAAGGGCAGACAAAGCTGTAGTGAAGGAGCGTGGTTGTAACATAAAATAGTTCTGCGAAGCCAGTTGTTGGCACAGCGCGTATAAAATATACAGAGTGGCCCTCGGCGAGCCGTAAACAAATACCTACGCGTATAGACGACGAACCGATAGACACGCCAAACATTTATGACTATTGATGTGAACGTCCTTTGATAGTTTAAATGACACAGAGTTGTACAAATCTACCAGCAATGACAAATTGCCTAAGAAATATTATACGCTACACAAAAACGTGGGCATATGTTTACAGGGCAACTTGAAAATATAAAATTACAATACACAAATATAAACATTCACAAATATATATTTAATCTATAATAAAAAAAATTAAATTCGTAAAAGAATAATTTTATAACAATATTTAATATTCTTCTTCGTTATGTAACAATTATAAGTATAATTTATAGACATGTCTATCCTTTGTTTGGTCTAAACTTTTGCCGCTTAGAAAAATGTTACTTTATAAGTAGAAACGTTTTGTATAATGTAATATATATAGTTAAACAAATATACAAGTAATAAGATAGTGGCTGGCAACGGTTACAAGCAAAGAGCTAAAATTTGAGCTCAGTATCATGGTGTTAGAGAAGCAATAAACTGACACAGGATGTCGATGACTAATAATAATTCACTATATAATAACATACGCATATATTATATACAGAAGAATCTATGTTACATTTCCAAAGACCCTATGTTGCTAATATCCCTAAGTAATTCTGCTTATGGCAGGTCTAACGAAGTGACATCAAAGAATCAAAAAGAAGCAAATGTATTTACGTGGTTCCACGGACGGACGATACGGACTATTCCAATGTCAAACTCGATCAATTGATGTATTTAACTGCTTATTGACTATAGGCCTTTTCGTATCTAAAATTACGATGGACAGCGACAATGAAATAAACCAAGGAATTGTAAGGATTCAACCCACAACTGTTGCATCTACTTGTGCCACCAGGCCGGGGCCTTGTAAAAATTTTACTAACTTCTAACACAATTATTAAAGTTGGAGAAATTGACGTCATATAAAAAATACTAAATATATTAAAAAGTACTATTATGTACAGTCTATAAATATATATATATATATATATATATATATATATATATATATATATATATATATATATATATATATATATATATATATATTTATATATATATATAGACTTAGTTGTAGTTTACTTAAAGTTAACCTTAAAGTTAAAGTTAACGTAAGAACTTTGTTAAGATTTCTGTTCGTTATATAAGCCATTCTATTTATAAAATTAAATGCATTTACAGGAAATTGCATTTCATAGTAATTCCTTAGAAGCAAGTAAAAAATAAAATGAGAGTTTCTTCCACGTCTACTGAATAATATTCCTAGGTACGGCTTCCGTTCTTTTCCTTCATTTTAAAATATTGCTTTTAGCAAAAACAGAAATGCCAGTACCTACAGAAATTCTATCACCTCATCACAATGTGAATAACAATAGAAACACTTGTCAGTATTCATTTTTTTATATTAAAAGCTTCGATAGTGGAGCTTTTATTTATTAGAATGAAAAATATATTTTTATTTAATTTGAATCCATATTGTGGCCAATATGGTGCAGTACCACAACATTTGACACTCGGGGAATGAGTTTTATTCTTTTTCTCGTGTCGGTAACAACACAAAACCAGTGTCGTCAACAAGCAAAATAAAAGAAAGTTGAATGTCTTTCAATATAAGAATATTTTTCTCATGATCCGATAATAATTTACAAAATTATATTCTTAAAATGTCATAGAAAGAGGAATAAAGGATTTCTTTATCAGGGATAGTTAAGGAGACAATATAGTTGAGCTTATGTTAAGGGATCTATATAAACCAAACCAATCAAATGCAAGTCGGGCTTGTCCACCCGGAAGATTCCGAATCATTTATAAAATTGTAGATCCAAGTCAATTACAACTCCTGAAAAACTACTTTATGAAGTAAGCGAGCGCATTCACTCATTTTGTATTATGCTAACTACAAATATTCCAGCGCGCCTTATAAGAAAGACGTGTTCCGGTCACTCTAAATTTAAATTTGCTAAATTAATATTTGTTGTGAAGTTTCAGCACATGCTTGTAGTTTGCTTTCAACCAGTTGAATATTAGTGCAAAAAATTTAGCAAAACGTTAGCAAAATGAACAAAAATATAACTTTGTGTTTTTCTATAGTATACCATTAAATTTACATTTTTCGAATGTTATCACTTCTTGATAAATTTCATAATAATAATATAATTGAAAATACCTCAAAGGTGTAGATTACGCGGCGAAAAAATTTAATAAAATTAACTTTGCAGGATTCCTTTTTCATTTTTCAATTCTTTTTTCAGCTTCACGCTGTATCCAGTACATGGTAAAGTAGGCAGAGGGAACTTGGAAACCTAGTGTTAAGACACTCCGTTCCACTTTCGTTCCATTTTTACACTCATTTGGTATGAAATGAACTACAAATATAAGTTCGTAATACTTTTGTTATGTAAAATACCTAAGCATTTTCATTCTACATTAGCACCTACATACATTTCTGTTGCTTTTGTTGGTGAAATCAAGAATTATTTTTACAGCAGCAGTTTCCTGGATTTGTGACTTGGCTGGACACGCTTGCGAATGCCTCGATATAATATTTCTGTACTTAAACAAATTTTACAAGAAAATCTTCAGTTAAGACGTGCGTTAATATTACAATACTAAAACTAATATAATTTGTAGATTTGAAAACTTTTTTAGGTAACCTATATACCTATATGGTTCAGATTTTTAATCCAAATAGTTATTTTAATAATTTTCGGGATGTCATATCGCGTGACAATCAACGAACATAACATGGGTGTTATAACGTGATCCGGAACCTATATAATGTATCATGTATTATTAATTATGTCTTTTGATTTACGCGCCGACCGAAAGAAAAAACTTATAAAACATTTTTACACAACACTATAATAACAGATTCTGTATTTTTTTAGTCATTTCAGATATTTTCAAACTGTGTTAATACATATTCATCTTTTATCGCAAATAAGCAATGGATTGTATATTAAAATATACAATAAACATCGTAAAGTATTAATGACATAAATATAAAAAAATACAATTTCATTGCATAAGAACTAAAAACTGACTCTCAAAGATTATCAAAAGAAATTTACAGTATCATTTTATATAAAAACGTTGAGGAAAATCGTAAACACGGCAGTGCTAAATCTAACACACCGCATAAAATATCCATCCGGTATTTTTTCATTATTTTACATCTCCCATAAAAGTATGTGGCGACAACTCGGTCACGCAAGGGTCATCAAATTAAATTGTAGCATAAAATGGTCTAAATCGTAACGTGTACTTCGCCACGTTATTAATTAAGTTATAAAAAAGTCATAGGTAAATTAGCATGTTTATGGACGCCACTTTGGGCTGATTACTTTCTTTACACCAACGTCGCCTCTTATCACAGTTTGTAAAATTTCAATTACAATAAATGCTTATACTTATATGTATACTCGTATATTGGTACCTGCTTACAAGTAAAAATTATTATATATTACAACATTTGTATAAAAGGTCAGGCCACAAATTAGACTTAGGGACTAACAATTTTTTTTCTATTAACACAATATATTTTTACTAAACAGATGCAAATTAGGATTTTTAACAATGGTATAATACTATAATGCTCTCAAATACTAGTGGATTATGGTGTAAAATAGTCTACGTTCTGCATCATAGGACAACTTTAAATGATGGAAGTTTAAAATGTATATAACAATTTGATCGACTAAATTGCCATTGTGAAAAGAGAAAAGTTTAAGGTCGATAAATTGTGATACTATGGAGGCATGTCTAGCCATCGCGAGGAAAAGTTATTAAATTGGTTCCTAGTTCCTAAAATATAAATGTTATATAAATATTTTCTGTTGTTTTAGCTAGTTCCCTAAGGTTGTCGTATTGTGTAAATAAGTAAAGACTAAATTGCATCAGATTAAAGGTAATTATTTGAACACGATGATTAAAAACACAAGTCTTATTATGATATGTACTAGTATTTTAGTCAATAAAAGATAATCCTGTTAAATTTTGGCCAGTGTAGTTAAAGCGCGTGACGGTAATTAAACAATAACGTTTTATACACTATAAATAGTTCTACGTCTATGAATATCTATCAATCGTAATCGTAAGTAGAAATTGTATATAGTTATATACTATATACAATTTCTACTTACGATTACGATCGTGGGATGACAAGTGAAACTCAATAATTACATTTGTAGTTAGTTAGACATAATGAGGTTTTAAACTTATTTTGTTATTAAAAATCAGAGTTTTGTTATAAATCTTTGAATTTGTGGTGACAACCTATAAAACCTAAAATAACTTTTTTTAAAATAAGTTTAAAATCTCATTATCTCTAACTACAAATATAATTAATGAGTTTTACCTCCTAGCATATAACTTTCTAGCATCCCTCCAGAGTGTGATGGATGTGATGGGCATAAATTAAATTATTTAATATGTACTTGATAGTAAAAAATATAGATAAAGAAGTAACAATTTATTTTAGTACAAATTAAGATAGTCACGATGTGATACTCTTTAACGATGCTTTTACTGATATATTTAATAGAAGTGTAGAAGACCCTAGTGGCAATAATAGCACTTTTTGTATGCCTCAAATATATTCGCTGATAAAAGCGAAAAAAAAAATGTTGTAAAGTATATATAGAAAAATATTTAGGTATGTTATTTCTATTTTTGTAAATATGATTTTTAGAAAATGAGGCGTCTATTCCAATTGGGCATCTATGTTGATTTAACCCTATATTTTTTTACTATATTTTATTTAACACGATGTTCTTACGTTGCTATTATTAGTTATAGGAATATAACAATAATAAAGAGCACAAGACTAAATATATACATATTTCTATAAGATTAGTATTTATTTATTTAAAGAAATTAATCAAAAATATTCTTCTTAATTTTATTAACGACGTAAAGTCTTCCAAATGAGATCGAACTCATAACCATCCTGCAGTCATATTATCATGCATACGTATATTAAGTATTTAATATCAAAACTTGAAATGAAATGGTATAAGTGTAAAATGAGTAATAACGAACATTATAAAGCTCGTGAAACTAATATTTGTCCAGTATATTTATGAAGAGACGTAATTGCCCGTCGTCGTGTTTTCCAAGTATCGTTGAACACTTGAAAAGCGCCGCCAGGAAACAGATTCTCTTGTAGACTGTTAGGTACATTTGCATAACTTTTATGAAAAGACTCAGTTTTTCTTAATTTTAAATCTGTATCACAGAACAGACAATTTAGTCGATAGGTACACTAACGCACTTAAACAATAAATTGAGTTAAAATGAAACCTTAACATAAAATGTTGAATATTAGGTAATAACAAAGTTAATAGATGAGTTGGTGTCAATAATACTTTATCATCAGCTATCACGTATTAAGCCTTAAGCTACCATAAGTACAAAGTGGCAGGCAACACTAAAAATATGTTGCAGAATTGATTAACCATCTTACATTAAACAAAGCTTTTTAATATAATAACTCAAATTCAAAAATATAATTTGGATATTTTTACTATTTTAAGTTTTAAGTCACTACTCAATGGGTTCAAATTTCGCTATAAATAAGATTTACTGTATATTGTATATATTATCAATCTCATCATGAGCATTTTAAGCGCAACTTTAAGCGCCCCTTAATTTTTTTCATTTCTTTATTTATTTACCTCAGCCTATAGGGATAGGTGCGCTTGATAATTGTCCGGTGACATGACTATTAATAATAAACAATATTCCACTTACTTAACTGTTATGTATAAAATAAGTAAATTTTATTTGTAAGTAAGCTGAAAATTCATTCAAATTGTATCTAAAACCGGTCAAGAGTCAAGTCCGATTCGCAATCGGACTCGATCACACATACAGTGTTTTTGCCTGTCTATTGTATTTTATAAATACATTAGATACTTTCTGATTTTTATATAAATCATAATTATCTTTTAAAACATAAATTACATATAATAATGAAAGAGCAGTCAGTGCGTCGCGAGCCGTATAATTCGCTAGTAGCACTGGAGAGTGGGCGAGCCGCTAAAACCATGTTATGATTTAAATGTTCTCTTCAAATGTACAAATAATAAACCACAGTTTTATGTTTTATAAAATACAAAAAAAAGGACTATTTACATTTCTATTCTATAACGCTAAAATGAATACCAAAGGACCCGTAGAACACAGAAAAGTCTGTACATTTATACGCGCTAATATCCTTTGACTGTACATTTATACGCGCTAATATCAGAAACGGCTAACCAGACTTATATGCAATTATAAGTATGATATTGCTTTCTTCAATATTTAGTGTTTATTTAATTCATATAAATAAAAAAGTTACGTCAAGTTAAAGTGCTTAGTTCGACAAAATTGCTAAATCTTTTTAATTCATTTAGTTGTAGTTGACAGTTAAATACAGGGTGGGCTATAAATTTTTGCAAATAGCAACACTTGATTTCTCAAAAACCGTCAGAAGGAGATTGTGCGTCGCTTCATGCAATTTTAGTCACGATGGTGTGCTTCACGGTACAACAGCGTACTTGTTATGTGAAACAATTTTACAAAAACAACGATTCCTGCCTTACTGTACGACGCCTATTTAGACTTGAATATGGATTACGCCGTGTAAGTGAATGTCCAAGTGTTAATTTAATTAAAGCTTGGGTCACTAAATTCGAGCAAACAGGATCGACAACGAATATTAAATAAACAGAGCGGCCACGTTCAAGAAGAAGCGAAGAAAACATTCGGGAGGTTGAAATTTCGAACGATCCAGAATCATCTACGCGTAAGCATTCGGTGGCTCTGGAAATACCAAGACTAGTCTGCGGCGAATTTTGTATTAGGACCCATATAAGCTTCAAATTGTGCAAGAGATGAAGCCAAACGATTATATTCAACGTAAGTTATTGGCTCACACTATGTTGGAGCGATTCTCTAACCTTGAGAATGTACTGTTTACGGACGAGGCCCATTTCCATAATAATGGATACGTAAATAAGCACAATTGTCGATATTGGAACACGAAAAATCCTCGCCTTAAACACCAAAAGGTTCATCAGGTCATTCACCTAAAACGATTTTCTTGTGGGGATATCTGAGTTTTCCAAAGTTTACGTAGTCAATTTCAGGAGTGCCAGCGACTAGACGGGAAACATCTCGACGATATCATTTTTAAGAAATAAATTGCAATAAATGTTTAATACGTTAAATAAATCATCAAAAAAAATATATTTGTAGTTTTAATTTTATTCATGTTTCAAATGTGCAAAAATTTATGGCCCGCCTGTATAAGCAATAGCCTTGAAAGTGACAATTTCATTAGAACAAGAAATTGCGATTAATAAATAAAATAATGTTATTCAAGCGGGCGAAGTCGCTTGCACAAAATAAGAGAAGATAACCGCATACTTTAGGTTGTCAATTTTTATAAGTTGTTTTTCTGTATATATTTTATTTGTACTGAAGAAAATACAATAGATATAAAATACCCTCACTAATATATAAACATCAATAGGTTGTCATTAATGAGTCATAAGTAAAGTTAAAGGCAAAGCACGGCGTTGAGTTCCGCCATTCAACACGCAATGCCTCAAATTAGGCGGAAGTGGAACAGAGTATCTTAACACTAGATTCCCAAGTTCCCTCTGCCTACCCTGTCATGTGCGGGATACAGGCTGAAGTTATGTATGTATGTATAAGTTAATGCAAGGCGTAATATGTAATGATTTTTTTTTAAATTAAATTCTCATACACACTAATGTTATCAAAGTGATCATATTCCTTTTAAGATCATAAAGAATCATACCCTATCAATTATAAGAAGAATTATAAAAAGGAATTATTTATTTATTTTATTAGTTATGTTTTTTATTCATTTTGAATTATTTAATTTTATCAATCAATTTATAGAAAAAATATCAATTTTTATTAGTCATATCCGTACATTTAACGATTCTAAAATCATAAGAAATATAACAAACAATCGTTATCAGAGACACTTTTTACAATAGTAGTCGATTTAAGGATAAACATACCTAATATGTTCGTTAGGTACTTATAGCGTAGTGTTAATGTAATAACGTCTATTAAACATATAGTCGTGTACATTCTATAAAGAAGATGAAGCCACGGGCGGTCGCTAGTTACGAAATAAAGATTGAACTAGAAAGATACTTGAAAGATCTGTTTAACGATATTGTTTTATATCAAATGCTAAATTGATTACTGGAAAGTTAAAAAGGGAATGGTGCAAGTGAAAGCGTGCAATCTTTAAAGTATATTTATACGTAGACAAACAAATATAATACAAAACATTGTTTTAACATGAATAACTTTTACGGAGTGAGAGTGAGAGTATTCTCAAGCTAAAAGTGTATGTGAATGAATAAGAATCAAATAAATCAAATCTATCATAATCATCATATCATATTATAAGATTAATATAAAGATTATGTCATATTTTTGTAATTAATGAAATTTGTTACGTAAGTATGTTTACAAAGGCCTGTCGTGGCGCAGGGCCATAAGCGTGTGACTGTAAACGCGACAGGTAGTGGGTCTAATCCCCACTCGAGGAAAGACTTATTTAATATTTTCATTTTAAATATATTGAATTTGTTTGCTCTAGTAGCAAGGCAAAGCGCGGCGTTGAGTTCCGCCATAGAACATGTAATGCTCCATTACTAAATCAGCGGAAGTTGGGAAACGGAACGTTGTGCTACATAACAATACTAGGTCCCCAAGACCTCGCTGTCTACCTTGGCTGCCTTGTGCGGGATACAGCGTGAAGATGAGTATTTTCACAATCAAGGGAAGCCGAGGGTCGCTTGGAAGTTATTGTATCATAAATCAATAACAACTCTATAACGTCGCACATCGCATGTAAAACAAGGCCTCACAAACATTCCCACCGTAAGTTGGACTATAAGCTCCCTAGTCGCCCCACCTAGACTTTAACATTTCATTCCATAAAGCATTTTAATGGAAAATCGATGATATAATTCAATTACTGAGCGGCACGGGAGCCACAAATCCGTTTCTTTTTCCTTTAAAGACAAAACAATGTCGTTTTCTTGTCGGAAAATAAAAGGCAAGCCGTAATCATATTTCAACGACTCATTTGCTAAATGGGTTAAGTGACTGTTTGCGAAGAGCTACGGTAATGACGATTCACAGTGCTTGAACAGAGAAATATCAGAAGTTTATCTTATATCATTTGTATCTAATATTTAAATAAATTATATATAATATTTCTAAGGTAGAGCTTCCCACTTTACACATAATTCTGAAAGCGATGCGTGTAGAGTGGGAGATGAGGAAGGAGAGTTAAATACTTCATTCCTGCAAGAATTAATCAAATCCTAAACAGTAGTGATTACCGTTACAATCTTGCGCTTCTAGGCCACGGCGGCTTGTAAAAAACTTATTTTCGTTTTATCAATATGGAATTTAATTTTCCACTCTTCAGCGATCGCCTATAGAGATTTGAGATTTAACTTCAAGCTACGATAGCATAACAGAAAGGCGTTGAAAGTTTTATTTGACGGCAGAAGGAACTTGGGAACCCAGAGTTAGGACACTCCGTTTCCTATTCCCTACTGTCCGTCGAATTTTGAGGAGTTATTTCATTTCCTTGAGTGGGAATCGAGCCCACAGCCTGCGCGCTTACAATCGCACTTTGATGCCCCCTTTGCCACGACGTGCCTTGATTTTGCCATAAGAAATATTTTTAAAATTAAAATAACATTTGTAAAAGTTCTTATCAAATGATAACAATTAATTCTGTTATTTCACTGTCACTTATTTTTAAACTATGAGACTACTTTTATTCTTAGGTTCACGGATCCCACACATGGTAGACTATAAACGCGACAGGTTGTGGATTCGATTCCCACTCGAGAAAATGAAACATTTTATATTTTCAAATTAAATATTTAATGTTTTCATTTCTTCAATCTGGCAATAAGGTTTACTTTGGCCTAATGGCGGAATTCCGCCATTTAAATCGCCTTATAGAAGGAAAATAACTTTTCCATAATTTAAAACAAACATATAATAATAAAAAAAGAATGATGCAACTTGTTTAAGATATTAGACAGTTGACAAACATTTAGTTAATTAATTCAGCTTACATCGATGCAAACTGTAAGTACTTCTTTGAAATCATGTCTGTGGGACCGTAGACCGCAGTTGTTCTACACAAGCTATTTACTTTGCGGTGCAATGCAATGACAGTGCATTGATTAAAATAGTAATGGTAGGGTTGGATCCTTGTTAAATGTTGCACAACAAAATTAAGTTAATGCAAGGCCTAATTAGTAAAATCTTTGAATTTTACAATTTTTTGAGACAATTTAGAATATAAGTCAATATTACAAAATCATTAACCATTATATCATTTACTATAACAAGAAACATATTTTAAATTTTAAGCTAACTGCTATATTTAATACGTTAATACGCTTTCCAGTCGGAACATTGCCAATGAGATTTACGGTTTTTTCTATATAATTTTTTTTGTGATTAAATGTGATTAAGTATCTAATATCTCCCCAAATCCACAAGCACCATGTTTATATAGGCTGTACGTATATGTATGTATATGTATATGTATATGTATATGTATATGTATATGTATATGTATATGTATATGTATATGTATATGTATATGTATATGTATATGTATATGTATATGTATATGTATATGTATATGTA
>DWMZ01000082.1:0-40397 GCA_018249855.1 Eueides tales michaeli
TAATTTTACACAGTTTTAAAACATACCATATATCTAATGTTAGCAAGAACATAGGCTTTGTCTGTAGCATATAAAAAATACTCAACAATATCCCCAAATAAGACAGTTAAAAAATTATGCATGTTAATAAGTACATGGTTAAAATAAACGCTTGTTGGTGACGATTATTGTTACATATTAAAATATAGAAGACTTTCTAAGAACTTAGAATGATTATTCGCATGTATTGTTAAGTGCACGGAATGCGACAATATCAGGAGAAATCAAATACCTAATCACGCCAACGTGCCTGTGTCTTGTTTGCAATATTGTGATTATTTTTATAGATATTACCTACATTTTAAAGACGAAATTCATCTTTTGCAAATTTGCATTTTCACATTATTAAATTTAAAATATTTTTTTTCACTTACTTCACTTAATTATTGTTCAATACAAGATAAATTTGTCATAAGGATTGTTTTTTATTCCGTAGGTAAATTATACTATACCAATAGGAAATAATTTTAAGGTGAAATTAAAAATATCTCGATGTTTCCTTACATTGAAAAGAAGTGAAGCTTAAATTACCCTATTAGACTTCTAATATTGATGCATTTTGTGGTGTATAACAAGTGATGTACGATTAAATGCACTCTTTGAAAAATACTTGTTTTTACTTTCTAGAATTCTCTTTATAATAATGATAGCTTTATGCTAAAATATTGATAATGGTTTAGAATATTGAACAATTTTTAATTTCTTACATTTAGGAAAGAAAAATAATTATTAAGAAAAAGTTACAAAAAATAGACCTAACGGGATTTGAACACGCGCCCGTTGGATGGTTGTGTTTTAAATTTTTGGTTATAATTATTTTTTAAATATTTACGACGATGGAATATTTAACCTGAATTCACATTCTATTACTTAGAACACTGTTGATTGCACTTACCAGTCGGGTGTTTATGCAATACAAACTTAATGTATTAACCAAACTAAATTTCTCAATCAGTAAGAATTAATACATTGTAAAGAATTAATTTTGCAGGGATGATCGTGAGGGATGTGGGATGCAGGAGACCGCGAGATTGATCACAATGTCCCGCTCGCACCAAACGGGCGAAGGCCGGAAGTGCCGATTGTGGGACAATTTAAATCACTCAACGAAACTCATCTGTCGCCGTGGACTGTCCGATTTAGACTTCTGACTTCTTGGTTTCTCTTATCTCTAGTATGTCTGAATACTATGCAATGACAAAATACATGTGGAACTTGAAATTCTTATGAAGTAACTATGTACATGTGCACATATTGTATAATATTGGAAAGAAATATTACATTTAATAATATATATGCAAAAAAATGAACCATAATACAAACGATAATTAATGAAATTATTAAACAGTAATTCAAATGAAAATAAACTTATGTACCTAAAATGACGAATATTATTTACATAAGTTGTCATGATTTAGGTATAAAACTGTGGACAACAATTGAAAATGGTATAATAAAATATTAACATTGGAATAGCAAACAATGAAACTACATGCTATAAATAATGAGGAATAAAATACACGTTGGTTTTAAATTGTTTAAAGGAAGATATAAGTTATTATTTTTATGATGATACCGAGTCCATTTCTTAATAATATTATTTTTTGTTGTATGAAATATTTTACTAGTTATATAAATATTTAATAATCCGATATACTTGAAAACGCGCGCGCCAATATATGTATAGACGAAATATACGTCTTCCCGCGTTATCTACAGTTCGTAAACTGCAGTTGGCTCTTACAATCACATCAATGGATGTATATGGTCGTAAGAGAGGCGATGTGCGGTAGCGATTTTAAATCATTCCGGATAATTTTTCTTACAAAAATATTAGTATTTTAAAATATTTCACATAACATTATTAAAATTTAAAATATTATATATAACATTTACTACTAATTACTTATATAAATCAATAGGAAAAAAATAGTGGTCTCAAATTTTAATTCACTATCCATTAAAGGAAATTACGAGGAATTGATAACTCTGTTTTAGGAAATTTATCTTGAAAAAGTCTTTAGAAATGTATGTTGGCTATTTAATATTGCAACATTTTTTTAGCATATAGCAGATTCAGACTGTTCTCGGTCAATGTATGTCCCTGTCACCTAATTCCGAAACTATTAGGTATGCACAGTTGACACTAATAAGTAGATGTATTCTTTGAGCTCCTTTATTATTTGCAAATATAAACAACCAATGAAGGCCTCCCCGAAAGTAAAACTCAAATTAAAATATATCTTTTTATCAAATCATTGTTTTCAAAGTGAAGCGATCGAAAAATAATCATTTTCAAAATAAGTAAGGAAACGAATCATCGCTGCGCAAGTCCGACTCCCGCTTGACGAGTTTTTTTATAAAAGGAATTAGATATAAGCATCACATGAAAGTTGAGTTGCAGTTGCGTTCTTTATTTATCGAATGAACACTTCAGCACTGTGATGTGATTTTTATAAACAAATCAACAAAAACCATGCGCCACTGTTTTATTTTATGGCATTTTAAAGTAGTTGTTGAATAGTAAAACCTTTAAAGGGGCACGAAGATTCCAGTCATCCTGGACTTTGGCGCCGTCGCTGTTGAAGCTATTTATGCTCTTATGGTAAACAAGTTTGACTGGAACTGATTCATTATATACTTTGGAGACTGGAGTTCGTAGCCTTTCAGAGTAATTACTACTCGATCATCTAATTAGTATAGCTCTTTTAAATTGTAAATAACGAGGAAAAAGAGATAGCTTGTATTGTTTTTGTGAGATACCTAAGCAGATAGAAGTAGAGTTTGTAGTGTTAGGAACTCAAGGATATTACCTTGTTTTTAAAACATATTTTACTTGTATTGTAGTCAACGATAAGTATACTGATATTAATTATTATGTACTTAAAAAATTGACTAATTAATTATTTAGTGGAAATGAAATGCTCGATCCAGGCTATTCCTAATATATCATTTTCAATTATAATAATATGATGTAAACTTTTGATTTAAAAAAAGACATGAAACTCATAGGAGTTTCTTGCACCGGTTCTCCCTTCTCAAGTCTGAGTCAGTAACTCTAATAAGCCGGTGGTAAATTGTTTGAGCTTTAAAAAAATGAAGCTCGTAACTTCTTGTTATAAATAAAAATACTTGAAAATGAATTTGGTATTTTCAAATTGTTTAAAATATATATGTAACTTTTATTATTTAAACAACACTTTTTAATGTTCGAAACGAAATTTTCCTTTATATAATTATTTAAAATAAAATTACACAAAATGTTTATTTACTAAATTAATAACATTAGAGCACGAGTTATGAACTTACAGAGTCATTTCCGATGATGTAAATACAATATAGGTATAGTACCTAAAACTTAGATATTTTTATAGTAAAGGCGAATATAGGTATACTTGTTTGTCATTCTAAGTCTTCATTTCATTAGCGAACGTTTTATGATAAAAAAATACTGACTTAAGTCTTAGTAACAGCATTGGAAATTGGAAAATTGTTTAAAAAATTATAGATAACCGGTTACTTTACGGCTGTTTGGTTCTAATTAATATGGTTTGAGCAATACTGTATTATCATCTTATATTGTATACTATATTTTCTATACTTATTTATATATTTATATCAAATATTAAATGGAATTTGTATGTATATATGTATATAATATATATAAATTATTTATTTTCAAAGCTCTTCCTATATCAATTTTTTTTTACGAAAAGTAATAACAGTCGCCCACGACCCCGTCTAACACCAGAGAAACTAAAGTTGCCGGATTTTTAGGTGGAGTTAAATGTGAAGGTAGTGGAGTTGGACTAATGCGGAGCGATCGCAGGCAGTTGCGTGGGCCTTGGAAACAGATTCCGACAATACCACGCATTGAATAACCAACTTATCCAGATGGCGAGAAGAATATTTGAGGTAGTGACTTATTGTGCAGTTAGACAATTCGGCGGCTTATGCCGGGTTACTTAGACACTCCCCATAATAAATATGGTAGAGAATTCAAAGCGAGAAGACATATCTACGCAAAGCCAGTATCAAGCCTTTCACAGATAATACACAGGGTCCTGATTATTAATTATTCGAACGGCAGTGTTATATCTGATCACGAGGTAAGTAAGATCAAGTAGTTTATGCTGGGGTGGTCCAGAGTAAAGATGAAAACCGCATTCCATAGGACGACAAAGTATATCTGGCCGATCGGTGTCAGCATGAAGGAACGTTTTATTGTTCTATTTAGAGCCAATCTTTGTTTTGGTAGAGCTAGAGCAGATGATCTGGCCGGTGGTACGTGACCCAAGGCACTGGATTTGTGCGTATAAAAAGCTCAATCTCTCAATTTTACGGACGTTCCAGGGATTATATCTGACAAATGATGCTATCAGCAAAGCATACGACTGATAGTAGTCGTCTGGTAGTAGTAGTATATATATATATATATATATATATATATATATATATATATATATATATATATATATATATACAAAGATATAAAAAAAAATAATTTTATTTTTTATCATTTTTTCTGTGGCAGAAGTAAGTATTAAAAAACATTTCATAGTATTATTTACGAAAAGATGTGAATGAATTTATGAATTTATCACAATAACCATATTTGCAGACGCACTTTCCAAAACGATATAATGACCTTTATTAAGGATTACTATTTTATGAAACTTTTTTTATTAATTAATAAATTAAAGCTTATTTTTTGCTAAGTAATTTGAATTTTGAGCAGGTCATATTAAAATGGTAACTGTTGAGCTTATACCAGCTCTTAACAGCAGTTTCATAGCTCTAGACAGTTCTTCATAGTAAAACAGCAGCTACTTATTGTAGAAAACTTGCATCCGTCCCATCATGTCCTATGCTTGTGTTGCATTCGCGCACACTAACATAGACCTCCTTCAGAGGGTCCAAAATGAATTCCTCCGTGTGGCATCCGAATGCCCCTGGTACGTACGCAACGTGGACCTACACAAATATTTTGAATTAGTCACTAAATGAATTCTACAAAGGTTTAGCCAAGCGCTACTATCAGCGTGCAAATGCCCACTCCAATCATCGCCCCTCATTGTTCAAGTGTGTAAATACGCTTCTCATCTACACCCGCTTCATCGACTCCCTCGTAGCGTCCTCCTAGACCCTGTCGAACTAATAGCCGCAAACGCGCAGTTTATAGGCAGGTTGCATTCCTCAGTCCCGAGACATACATCGCCGACGCCGTAAAAGGCGACAAGGCCAGGCCTCCTTTCTCAGACCCGTACGCGCCTCGGCGCGACGGTCACAGACCATGCTGATTAGCGTACGCAGGGCATTCCCCTGCAATCGCTGATTCTTTCAAAAGCGTCCATAGTATCTCGTATTAATATTCCTCAGGGGCGAGCCACACTCGCCCCTCCACGCCCAGTGACGCTGTAAACACCATCCTAGGTCAACAGCAGTTAGGTCACTCAGGAAAAAAAATCTACCGTAGACTGTATCATTTTTATCTGTAGTGTATCAGTCAGTGTTAGAGAATGTTTTATGTAAAGCCAATGGAAATAATTATTTTGTATTTCTGAAGTTATCGTATTCACTAATACATAAAATGTGTAATTCTCGAATTTTAAGTTTCTTTGTAGTGAAGCAAAGCGCGTCGTTAAGTTCCTCTACTCAACATGCAAAACCTTAAATACGGCTAAAGTGGCTAACGGAACTAAGTGTCGTAACATTAGGTTCCAAAGCAAGCGAGTTCTTCGCTATGCAATGTAATGTACTCTCGAGGACATGAACCAGTTGTTTGTGTATATATTTAAACGTTAGATTTTTAAAGAATTTTTACTGAATTAAATACACAGTAAAACTACTCTACTCAGCTTCACGCTGCATCCCGTACATGGCAGGGTAGGCAGAGGGAACTTGGGAAACCTAGTGTTAAGGCACTCCGTTCCACTTCCGCTCCCCACTTTCAGCCTAATTTGAGGCATTGAGTGTCAAGTGGCAAAACTCAACGCCGTTTTTTTGCCTTATTACCAGAGCAAAGAAATGAAACATTAAATATTTAAATTGAAAATATTAAATATTTCATTCGGGTGGGGATCGAACCCACAATCTGTCGGTTACACGCTTGTGCCGCTGCGCCACGAGAGGCCTCCAGAAATCACAGAAATTTGTAGTTCCGACTTAAAGCGATAATGTTTTAAGGTGTAATATTATTTTGTACTACATATTGTAAAATTCAACTAACACTTCGTCTTAAAAGTATAAAATAAGTCATATCTACTTAAAGTCTATTTATGTGTATATTTGCAATAGTGGCAGACAACATAAAATATGAGCTTCTTAAAATACACACCTTTACGTGGAAATGAAATATCGAATATTTTCAAATGAAATGTTTTCATTTCTTCGCTCTGATAACAAGGCGCGGCCTTTAGTTCTACCACTCAACTCGCAATGCCTCAAGTTCTGCAGAAAGTGAGGAACGGAACAAAAAGTGTCTACATTAGGTTCCCAAGTTTCTTCTTTTTACTCTGCCTCATGACATGGGCGTAAGCGCATGAAACTGAGTGTATGACATTTAACTTTAATAAGTTATTGTATTACTTATAACAATCATGAACAATCTAACCTACTACAACAGTTAACAGATCCATTTATATTTGCAAAATAGCAGGCGCCATAACCGATTTAGTAAGCTAACCTCAAGTCCTGCAGCAGAGCCTCCCCGTGCGCGATAGTGGCGGCACAAGCGTCGAGCGAGGCGGCGCGGTGTTGCGCGCACTGCTCCAGCGCGCGTCGTGCCGCCTCGGGGCTCTCGTCAGTGGCGGCCGCACCGCCTCCACCTCCACGCAGCGTCTCCAGCCATTGCACAAGCTATAGCAAACAGTTGTATAGTTTAGTGTCGAGGTGCTTTGTTACCAAAACATTGAGTGTTGAGTGTCGTAACTTAACTTCGTAGTTGGTCATATTAACATGAATATGGATATCGGGTTATTATTACTATATTTTAAGATTGATATCGAACTTTTGACATTTTTTATACGTATTTGCAAAATAGCAGGCGCCATAATATGAAGTTATATCATCTTGTAAACAAAGTGTCAACTTATCTATTATGAATATTAGTAAGTTTATTTATATGACCAAATGACGTCACAGCAGAGCACCATACTGCTCAATGGGGCTCCCTTAAAATCGCGTGAAATTTTTAAATGATCTTTTATGGTGGTTTATATAGACCTTGCCGAATTTAGTTTTCAAAAATGCTACTCTATTATGTGTACATACTTCTTTCTCGTGCGTGTAAAGGAGTACAGCAAGATCAAGACGGCGCCTCCGGCGGTCAACGCGCGCGGCGAAGGCGGCCACATGTGCCTCCAGTTCACGCGCCACTCCCAGTACTTCTTCCGCTTCACACTCCCCCGACCTAGCCAACTCTTCTGCAGCCGAGAGAAGCTTTTCCGCATTTGTGTATGTATTCTGGTAGAAATTATTTAAAAGTTAGTGCCTGTATTCTAGTAAATTATCCATTTTTGTATACAAGATATTATTAGCCATCATTTACAATATGTAATACAATACTTGTTAGTAACAATAATTCTCTCAGCCTCACGCTGTATCCCGCACATGGCAGGGTAGGCAGAGGCTACGTTTAATAATAATGTACATTGTAAAGGCTAAGTTAGTCCGATTTATTAATTGTAAATAGTAAATGTTAAGTTATTTATATAGTTATACATGTAATAAAATATCATTTTTGTATTACTATAAAATTATATACAAATTCATAACAATAATTTTTCATAATAATAGAATTTACTACTCACGGAAAGATCTTAAATGAATTCGCGGTCGATCACATAATATTTAAATGACATCGTATAATATTTTAATAAGCATAATTAACTCACCTGAGCTACATTTTCAAAATGTTCATGAGATTTCTGATACATTCGAGCTTTATGGAGATTTCTTCCTATACCTGTGTTTTTCATCAAAAATTTTTCGCCATGATTCCCTAACCAATCGAGAACCTAAAATAAAAACAATATTTTTTAGCTTAATTTTTCTTTGTTTGTTCATATCTGAACGTAAAACGTGCTTTTTTTAACGTTGAAATTTGCAACTTAAAAGAAATAGTCGTGTATGCAACCAATTGCCCGAGGTGGGTCACGTAGCCGTACGCACTTCTTGATTTTGCTGCGTCACTACTCATGGAAACAGTTGCTAAGACAAGGCAGTAACTCATTCCAAGAAATTCTTTAAGCTAATTATAGTATAAACGTTTATTTTAAATTATATTTTCAAAAGTACAACTATTGTGTTACTTGTCAGCTCTTCTCCACAGACCTGCCTTCGGCTCCGGTGTTATCTGCCTGTAGGTCTGACACAAACATTTCTATGGCAGGCAGCGATTTTATAAATAAACATATGTACTAAGTAAAGTATACCTGTCGACAGTCCTCTTTATATAGCAACAAGGCAAGGCGTTGATGCAACTTGAGGCGTGCTTGATGATAGCGCGATTCAAGTGCCCGGTGGTGACCCAGTATTTGATGGATGACGGCCAGGACGTGGTTGGCGCCGGAGCTGTAGTCAGCCGCGGGGTCCCCGCTGCTCCCACCCGCTGAACTCACTGATCCTTCGCTCTACATATATCATACTTATTAACAGAGGATTCATTTTAATACAACATTATAAAATCTTAATTGCTTTATTACTAACTAAGAATATTTTAATTTTAGATTAAAGATAAGATTAAAGATAAGAAAGATTTAAATTAAAAACTCCTTACTATATCTGCCGGATCCGTTTGATGACAAACTTGCACTAAATGATCTAGCTGATACAGTAACTTTTTACTTGTAGAGTGAACCTGTTAAGAAAAAACAATATGGTAGAACAACAAAAGTTCCAATATATTATCAACTACAACAAGTAATGTGCTAAGTGCTAAGTGCACAGGACAACCTTCGTATCATTGGCGTTTACCTCAGTATAGGCCTGACACATGTGTTCATAGAGCTGCCGGTGGCGCTGCGCGTGTTGCTCGAGAGCGCGCGGGTCGGAGCAGGGCGGCGCGCCGGGCCCGCCCGCCGCCAGCTGCAGTGCCACTGCGCACTGTGCGCCCCAGCCACCCACCGCGCCCGCGTACGCCTCCGCCTTGTGGTGGAACACCACCGAGAGAGATAACACGGCTGAACGCTCTTCTAGACCTGAGCAATTTTTAATATATTATATTCAATTCAGTGTAACGCAAAATTAATTTATAATAAGTTTAACCTAAATAAAAAACACCAAGAAATATTCATACCAGCAGAGAGCTGTTTGTAAGCGCGCTCTAATCGATGAGCAAGTGCAGTAATCTGAGGTTCGGCGTAGTGTCGTTTGTCAGCGAGGCGGCGTGCGGCCGCTGTCACTCGCGCCACACTCGGGCGCCCCCCACCCGTGCATGCAGCAGCAAATCTACATGCATAATTATCGATATGAGATACAAATTTGCAAAACAATATGAGGTAATATAAAAAGTAACATATTAAATACAAATACAAACAAAGAGTAACATATTGAGAAGCCAAATTGTTAAGCTGTTTCTAGTTAAATATGTCATAGCATTGTTGCATATGGTATTTACTAAAAAATGTAAAATAGAATAAAACTATATTTACTATTTTTAAAGTGTTATTCCAAACTTAGAAAACAAAAATACTAAATATAAAAACGTTTTTAAATTTAGTATTTTTCTTTCCTAAGTGTGGAATAACACTTTAATAATAGTAAAAATATTAAATAAATAGCATTATCTCTTGCCAAACGATAATTCTAACGAATTGTCTTTGGGTAGCGGAAATTTGTAAAAAATCTCCCTACAGAGATGCTAACAACATAAATAAGTTGTAACAAGCGTACATAAATTTCGACGGAGCTTGGTGAGAACGAATGGCTTAGTTGGTCAGAGCGCTTGGACGGTTTCCAAGAGGCGCGGGATCAAATCCTGCTTCGTTCAAATATTTATATGTTTTTAAATTTAGTATTTTTAGAACAAATCTAATTGTTTTTACTAACAAAATAAAATAGTATAAAAATAATTGTTTTTCCTAATTTTTAAGTTAATTTACACTGAGGAAATAAAAATACTTATTTAGATAACATATAAAATCTTACCATTTCAAAATCCGCTAAGTTCAAATTTTTATACGTTATGTAAATAAGTATAAAACTGATAGTTGTTGTGATTATTTTTCTAATAATTTAATATTACCTATTTTGATTCTCATACCGGTAAGCAATAGAGCAGCATTACGTATCGCCACCTTATACCCTACGTTTCTAAAATGATCAGAATACCTACCCCAAATCTTTTTAACTTATTAACTTTATAAACTATATAAAAATATTTTAAAATTGGTATATTATCGTATTCTAATGAGATGAAATTTTTATATAGAATATATATTTTTTTATTTCAGTTACACGTTGCCGTAACATATTAGTAGGCAGAGGAATCAAAATATCTTTCATATCATTGAACTGATTTTAATAAAACGAATGCTATATGATATTTGGCAAAATATAATATTGAAAAATTATATATATATATATATATATATATATATATATATATATATATATATATATATATATATATATATATATATATCTTAGAGTTTTTTTTTGTTTATTTTTGTATGGTTATTAATACTGTAATATACTTAATAACTCGTAGTTTTTCATTACACTCTTAGAACGCGCGCAATATCAATCGCGGTTTGTCCCGCGTTAATTGAAATCTGCAAGTTCCGAGATAAAAAGTAGGCAGTAGCTCGGTTAAACTGCCAGAAAAATCTTCTGAGATGTTCTGGAGACTAGTCCGAACATACAGAAAGATAGAACAAAATTGTAAAATTGTTTTGTTTGTATCTTTGTAAAAGTGTTTTGTTTCTATCTAACAAAATTGTAAAACTGTTTTGTGTGTAACTTTCTCGCATAAGAACTATGTACACTTAAAAACATGATTATAGGACGCATAGGTAAATAATCAGCATTTGTTTTTGTCTAAAAATATTTCTCATTGACATGAAGCACCATTTTAACATATTTATAAACTTAATAGGCAATGCTATCATAAAAATATTATATATTTTTCCATATTTGTTAAAGAAGTTCTGAGGTTTTCAAGACATTCTTCACAACGGATGTTTATCTTTAATCCATAAATTAATAAGCATTACCATGTATTATTAAGGAAAAATTAATATTTGTTTAGTAACAATATGGTATTACATTAATGAGTAATACAGAAATAGCCGTAGCGTAACCATATAACTGAAAAAATGAAGCTAATATAAATCAAGTTGGATTTCACTATTCTGTACATCCACTTCCTAATGCAATAATGTGCAATTACTAAGCCTTAATACAAATATATATAGTATAATTTCTAAATGTACGACGTAACCTTTTGTTAAAATTCGAATTGTAATGATTGCTATTTATTATTATAATTTGCTTCACGCTGTATCCCGCACAAGGCAGGGTAGGCAGAGGGAACCCGGGAACCTAGTGTTAGGACACTCCGTTCCACTTCCTTTCCCCACTTTCCGCCGAATTTGAGGCATTGCGTGTTGAGTGGCGGAACTCAACGCCGCGCTTTGTCTTATTAAAAGAGCGAAGAAATGAAATATTAAATATTTAAATTGAAAATATTAAATATTTAAATTGAAAATATTAAATAATTCATTTCTTCGAGTTGGGATCGAACCCACAACCTGTGGGAGTGTAACCAATTTAGATATATAATTGTGGTTCTTGATATACAAATAAATATAATACAAAAATAATATGGACAAAAAGGGTACATACTCAATGTCCGCATAAGTTTTATGAGATTTAATTTAAAAAAATATATATATATTTTTTTGTCTTTACCTTGCATGCTCTTCTTGAAGTCTTTTAGCTGCGGCACACGAACGCCCTATTTCGACATATGTAGCCAAAAACGCCGTTCGATGATTAACAATCCATTCCAGCATCTGTGAAAATATTTTAGTAACTTAAGCGCTTTAAATTATTTATTCAAAGGTAAAAGACAACTATATCGAAACTTTTTGCAGCAATTAAATTATTTTAAGCAAAATTTGTTATAATTATACTAATGTAGCAGTAATTTTTTACGTTAGTTAATCCTTTTCTATTAAATTTACAGAAATGTATCATTATGTTGACCTTTTCACAGTCCTGTTCAAATAATCTTAGCTGGAAGCACTGATCTAGTTGCATTTTTTTGTGTTGCCATAGTTTGTGGGCGTGCGCGTGTGCCGAGCGCACCGCCGACAGCTGAGCGCGAAGAGCAGCTGGCGAGCCGCAGTGGAAGGCTGCCTCCGACGCGCCGCTCGCCTCCGCGCAAGATGCTGCCGCCGCTTCCAGCCGCTGGACTACACGCTCTCCTTATCGTAGAATACAACGCACATATAAGTATAGTTTTAGAAAGCGCAATGAGAGTCGGAACCTCACCTCGGCGTTTTCATTTCAATACTTTAAAAATTTTAAAAGCAACCAATCAACCAGCAAACCATTGTTACACCCAATGTATTATACTTATGAAGAAAATAAGTTACATTGTGATTATGTTAATGGATTTTTTAGGACTATATATGTTTGATTATACAAAGAAAATAAATTGTTGCCCCTCATCTGTAACTTTTTCATGAGCACCTAAGCCAAATATGTAAAAAAAATGGCATCTACACAATAACTAAAATACATAATATAGATAAAAATAGATAAAATCTGTATAAATATGTTATAATAAATAATCTTCATCGAAATACATAGCTACCACTAGCTGGCCGATTAAACACGCCACTTATTTATTCTACAATAACTATTTATACGTAAGAATTCATACCACTAGAGCCAGAACGCCGTAAACAATCAAAGCACATGTCTCTACGCCGACATGTTTCAGTATATTGTGATTATGAAACATCGTTAACAACATGCCAAAGAAACCTGAACAACGCGCATATACTTAATGTATCGAATAAGAAAACAAGTCACGCAAGAGCAAAATATATGATTATAGTAAAATAAAAAAGAAACTTTTTAAGTTTCAGATGTAATATTTACTACTATATATTTCATAAAAAAATTTTTCAACTCTTCTATAGTTATTCAGATATTCAATAGAAATTTATTCAACAGAAATTCAGATATACACATATATATATATATATATATATATATATATATATATATATATATATATATATATATATATATATATATATATATATATATATATATATATATAATATATATATATATATATATATAATATATAAATATATATATATATATATATATATATATATATATATATATATATATATATATATATTATATATAAATATATATATATATATATATTAAAAACTTAGGACACGGTTTACATTTTTAGGTATTGCATTAACTGTACAAGTGTAGTAAGTATTCTAACTATATTTAAAGTTTACCTTGAGTTTCTAATTCATCGACAGGTATTTTTGCCAATCTTTTATTAATATCTGCATGAGCATCTATGGCCCGTCGAGCGCCAGTTACGTCATCAGCGAAATCTGCTCGAGCTACATCTTCTTGAAGGTCATCTAATCTATCGAGCAATTCACCAGCTTGCCACATTAGCTCTTCTAAAGCCTGTCGCAAATATGTTTTTTTTAAGTATATTTTAAAACGTTACACATTTCAATAATAAAAAATTTCACGATGTTAAATATTTTTATAATTATATTTAAACAATATTTAACAATAATTTGCAGCAGTTAATAACTTACCAGCCTTAGATCTATCCATTGTGCATGGTCGTATTGGAGAGTGCCATCTAAATCAGGTGTCAATTGTGAACTATCTATAACTTTGGGTAGTGCTTCTAAGCTAATCATCGTTGTCTGAAATAGAAGACAATAAAATCAGTTACAAGGCCATGGCACGGTACATATAACTGTAATCGCGAAATTTGTGGTGGTAACAAAACGAAGAGCGACATTTAGTTCCGTCAATCAACACGCACAGTCTCCAAAATAAGCCAGAAAATAGGGAACAGTATGTATTAATAAAAGGTTCCATCTGTCTGCCACCAGACTTCACATCAACAAGTTAAAATAAAATCAAAACTATAGATGTACATCAAATAAACCCTAGAATACTCCATTTGTAAATTATAATAGTTAAAGGCACTTGAGTTAACATTACCTCAAACTTGTACTTATGTGCCCCTATGGTGGTGCGTTGCTTTTGCCAGAAGTTGTCAGGCTTTACCACAAGCGCTTGATGGACGGATGAAGAAAAATGTTCTTGAAGTACTTTTAATATTGGTTTGATTGCAGCCCATGCTGAACCTCTCATATCTATAAGAATAGTAAATCCATGGGACCTGATGGAATCCCTAAAAATAATAATAGATTTATATAGCAACATTGTAAATAAAAAATAAGTTATTTTTAATTATAGATAAGCTATGTTTAAAGTGACTATTTTTCAAAATATTACCCAGGTATGCTAAAAAGATAGTGTAGCAAACGTCTATAATCATCTGGTGCAACTCGATCACGCCTTGAATTGGCTGGGAACCAGATAATAGGTCCCCCGCGCCGGTCACGCCCGCCAGTGAGAGAAGCCACCCGCTCCTGAAGGAGGGGCAAAACATCCAAGGCACGAGTACCTACTTCCATCCTCACTGGCCTTCTTCACCAAATCATCAAAAGGAGCCTACATAATATGAACATTCAATATGAATAATATACAGTAAAACCAACATTTCTTGTTATTATAGATTAATAACAAAATGTCCATGTTTTACTTTACATGTATAAAGCTGGAAATAGAATACATATACATCAAATAAAATTTCAAACTTCAAAAGAAATCCATTAAAATTATATTAATAAGATATATATTGACATTAAGCTGTAAAAAAAGCAAATAAAGAAATATATATTTTTAAAAGTAAGGGAAGTTGTTAAGTTTATAATATAGAAAGCTACAAAATTTATTGATGTGACTTTCAATTAGAGAGTATTTATTTTACATATATGAGACAACTTAGTTATAAATTTCTGATTTCTAAAGTATTTTTCTTTCCCAGGTGTGGAATATTATTTTAAATATGTTAAAATAATTTATAAATAGCATTCTTTCTTGCCAAATGATAATTTAAAGCCATGAGAATATATAGTTTAGTTGGTAAGAACACTTCGACATTTACCAAGGTTGCAGGTTTAAATCCTATTTTAATCTTTTCAAATCAAGTATTTTTGTTTTCTAAGCGTGGATATGGTAAAAATATGAGACCAATTACTTATTCATGTATAATTATAACAATATAATATCATGGTTGGTTACCTTAATTTATTAGTTTAGTGTACCTTTAAATTATACTAATAGATTTCTATTATTAGATTAGGAAATTTATTCATAACTAGTTGGTAACCACAACTTTGTTGTTTGGATGTTATTGTTTGGATACTAATTTCTTAGAGACTCTGACTCTGGACTTTATTTCTGTCATCAAATAAATATTCTAAGAAGCAATTTCTACTGGTCATTTATAGTTTTACATGAAGTGTTTTAATCTTCAAAAACATTTATACCATCTCAAGCTGTCTTTCAAACAATGAGTGATCATGTTATATAAAGTAATTGGGTGTACTGATTGTTTGTGAGACTTCTTAGTGAGCAGATGAGTCACAACTTTTTACATGCTCACAAGCAAAGGGTTGCAGTATTTTACTTTTATTTAGACATTATAACATACGAAATCAAATGAATGCTCCACATTCATTTTTTAAATGAAATGGACTCTAAACAAAAATCCTCCAATGAATCTTTACAGTTATATGCAATATTAGAGATATATAGACAAATGGAATTTTTGCTCTTATTGAACTCAATAAAAAAAATTGTTTCTGTCTATGTGCATACCCATTTGTTTAAGTTTGTTGGTTCAGTTTTTGATTTTCTTTACTGCATTGTTATACCCTAATTAGGGTATAACAATGCAATAAAGAAAATCACTGTAAAAGTTTATCACTTGTGTAGGTTTTCAAAAATTGTAATAAAATTATATAGTCAAAAACTATAAATACAAATATGATTATAAAATCATACCATTCTAATAACGTATATTTAAGGCACATTTGAGTATAAGTTATGTACGTTTCTTACAAAGCGTAAGACCAACGCCAACTGCCAAGTAAAGAATAGGGGTGTACACCGAGTAAGCATCTTATACTGTTTATATAAAACTCCTTATCCGATTGATTAATTATAATCGTTAATAACTTGCTTCCTTTTTTACATAAACAACATTACTATTATACAAATTTAAATAAACGAAGATGACAAATTATGGTAGATATATAACTACATGTCACAACAAATAACCTTAGATAGCCATCAATTTGAACTAACCGTGGTGACTCAAAGATATCAATTAGTCAGGTATAAAAGGTTCGGCACACATTATTGTCACAGAAAATATTTCCACTATAGCGAACGTAAAAAATATATCCATTTGTGTTTTAAAACTTTATAAAAACACACAAGCTGGTCATAGTGACACTCTAAAGAACACCAACCATCTACTACAATGGCGCGTCAGGGATGTGTTCAAAGGAAAAAAAATCGGTAATAGTAACGAACAAGCCTTAATGCCAAAATAAAATTCTAACGATTCATGGTATATCAAACACTAATTATTTAAGCCCCTCGTTTCAATAATATATTTATAACTCGACTTTACGACTTTACTTTACTTTAATAGAAAAAGAAATTTAAATAACTAAATATTTATTTTTCAGGTAAATAAAAAATTCTCAGGAACAAAATTTAAAATAAAATGTATAGTAAGCGTAAGTTAACATGTATTGAATAAGATTTTTGATTTTTTTACTTAAAGTATCGAGATTAATTAAGCCGTTATCCGAATTATCAAAATAGCGGCCATAGCGTACCGCAGATGCGGTAAAATTCGTGTGATTTTAACGTTGGTATAGTATGGTTCTTTCCGAGAACTTTAACGTTATATATGACTTGACTAGTGCTAACGGTACTGACAGGTCGAAGCGTTAGCATCGTGAACATTGACATTATGTTGTTCCATTTTGATGTTCCATGTCAAAGTCACTATCGTCACTCCTCGACTACACTACATACTCCGCTCATTTTTATATCAAATAATGATTGTCCGCAACCGTCTTTGCAGATAACCATGTTTTTAGAAAAAAAAATTGTCTATCTATATCTATTTCTGTGACAATAATGTGTGCCGAACCTTTTATACCTGACTAATTGATCATTTTTCTAGAAAGAAAAATTGTCTTATCAAAATTTTGTCATTTAACAAGAAGACAATCTAACGGCTAACGTGGGGTCCGAGTTAGAGAGCGCGCCAACATCTGTCAGCTGTATCAATAATTCGGACCCCTTGTGAATGTGCTTACGAATTCAACAAAAAAAAAAAAAAATTCAACAAGTTAAACATAACCGAATAGAGATTTTTTGATATAAACATGAGTGGAGTATGTAGTGTAGCTGATGAAGATGGTAAAATGCTTGTATTTCAAGCATTTTTCGCATTCACGGAAAGTGACGATAGTGACATTGACGTGAAACGTCAAAATGATGTCAATGCTCACGATGCTAACGCTCAAGTCACACGTCAAAATCACACGAATTTTACCGTACTCTGTCTAACGTCAAAATCACCCGAATTTTACCGTACTCTGTGATACGCTATGAACGTTGTTCGAAAACCAATTCGGAAAACGGCCTTTATTTTTAATCGTTATAAGTATGCATGTGTCGATTACTGCGCCGTCTTTAGCTTTATATGGTGCTTAAAGTATATACTTTACAAAATATAGACAGAATTAATAATTAATTTCATATTTAAGGTAATTTTTCTTATGATAATCTTTTATTTACTACAACAAATACAAAATGTTTTCGATTTTTCAAAATAATCGGTATAGTCACTTTGGCCGTTCTCCGAATTATTAAAACAGCGTAGCGTACCACACATGCGGTAAAAATCGTGTGACGTTACATGTGACTTGACTAATTCTTACAATACTGACAGGTCGGAGCGATAGCATCATGAGCATTAACAATATTTTGACGTTTTACGTCAATACCACTATCGTCACTTACCTCGATTATGAAAAATGCTTGAAATATAGACATCGTACCGTCTTCATTCACTTCACTACATACTCCAGTCATGTTTATATAAAAAAATGCTCTGTTCGGTTATGTTCAACTTATTGAATTGGTAGGCACACTCACAAGGGTTCCGAATTAATAATACAGCTGACAGACGTTGGCGCGCTCACAAAATCAGACCCCACGTTAGCAGTTGCAACTTCGTTTCTACTGTTTTGATAATTCGGAAAACGGCTTATGCAGGCTTGATGTTATTGATTTTTTGACGTTAACAGTCTTGAAGTTCCATTAGCACCTCTGATACTGATTTTCAAATTCATGATAATTTTAAAAATGATAGTATAAATAAATATGAGGGATTGAGATTTAAGGTAGTAAGTAATTTTATTGGTTTATATATTTTATAATTAATCACTATTATATTTTGATAATGAAGTATACAGAAATATACAGAAATAGTAATATGGTAAATAAAAATCATTTCGTATTGATATTTGCAAACGTAAACTTTATTCTAATTAGATGCTGTTGCGATGAAATTTGTATTTATAGAGCAAACTGCAGTTGTAGTTGTTTATTAAGGGTGTATTGATTTATGTTAGCTAAAGGGCAACGAACTGTCTAGACTATATAGATCGATCGCGTATTATCAAAAATGTGCATTTGTTCAAAAAGAACATTGGAATATCATGAGCTTACTTTGCATTCGATTGTTTTTATTTTAAAATCGTCGGCCAAGCGAAGATCCCCTTCTCCAATGTACACAGCGAATTTTTTATTTATGTGTTTTGGAAAGGCTTATGTTAATTTTACGTTGCTGTGCAACTTCAATTTTCAGGATTAACTCCATAAACATATTTTCATCATGGATATGAAAATTAAAATACCAGAACTAAAATGCATGGATCCAGAAAATTATCGTAAATACTTTAGAGCCCTCTGTTGGAGTGGTACCAGGTGAGCAAGTTTTCCTTACTCTACCTATATATTTTTATTTTAAAAGTGGATAACAATATTGTACCTATGTACTTGCTTTAATTTGAATATATATATATATATATATATATATATATATATATATATATATATATATATTTATGTTTTTTTTTTTTTTTTTTTTTTTCATTTTATAGAAGGACTGATAAAAAGCCACCAAAGAAATTCAATAAAAAAGATCGCCTAAAAAGATTAAAAGGATCAAACGCTCTTGCAATCTGTTATGCTCCTGCCTTGTTAACAAATCCATCACAATTTGCTGTATTTGCTACCGTCCGTAGAACCATTCTAGCTCGCTGTCGACAACTTCAATCTGTCTCATTAGATTTATCTGATGACAGTGATAATGAAGAAATTCTACCATCAACAAATGTTACCAAGCTATCAAAGGTAATATATTGACTTAACTTAGATTCACGCTATATCATACTGTAGGCAGAGGAAACTTGGGATCCTAGTGTAAAGACACTCCGTTCCACTTCCGTTCCCTGCTTTCCGCCGAATTTGAGGCATTGCATGCTGAGTGTCGGAACTCAACGCCGCACTTTTGCCTTGGTACCAGAGTGAAGAAATGAAACTTTAAATATTTAAATTGAAAATATTGTGTGTGGGGACGAGTGGGGATTGAACTCACAACCTGCAGGTTACAGTCACATGCTTGTGCCGCTGCGCCACAATATCTATTTATTATAATTACAATTAAAATATTGGAATAATATGTTTTGGACTGTTATTTGGACTTGAGAGTGAGCATCTTACTGCAAATGTAATGGTGTGAATTGAGTGTAATGAAGTATTTTAATTTCTTTGCTCTGGTAATAAGACTTAATGCATTGGTTAGTTCTGTTACTCAATATATTTAAACTAGGCCAGAAAGTGGCCAACAGATTTGGTTTACCATAAATTCCCTCTACTTAACCTGCTCGAATTGGGCATATGCAGTGTGTGGCTAAACAAAATATATTTGGACTAAGGTACATTGAGACTGTTATAATTTCAGATCACGGGTATTGGTTTGCGTACTGTTTTTGCCCTTATCTCCCAGGCAAGATATACAGATGCCCAGTTTTGTGAACAATCTCTTAAGGCCTTGTTGGATGTCCTACAGGGTCATGCTCCCGAAGATCTTGCTAATGAATCATATGAGGTATGAGTTGTTTATAACTATATCTTTATGTGATTAATAAGCAATAAATTTATAATAATAATACAACATAACAGTATATAAAAATGTTTGTGTGCAGATAATGGCCAATCTTCATAGCATGTTGGTAGAGGTATCAGGCACTACATGGCCAGGTGGACGTTTAGAGGTACCTTCTACTATCACAGCTTTGAGTAGCTCTTGTCTCATTGCATTAGCTGTAGCCCGGGGAGAGGCAGAATTGGCATTAGGAGCTGTTGCCTCTTTGATTATGACTAACCAGTCTTTGACTGATCAGGATATTCAGGTAAATATAAAAAAAATATTAATGGTATATGTATCTACGCATGCTAGTTTGTAAAATTATATTTGTAAAATTATTTTGCATATTTACTCTGTCATATTTATCTGTGTGCTATAATTATTGCATGATCTCGTTTTTGTTAATATTTTTTACATAATACATTGCATATTATTGGTAATATTATAAATTAGGTTGATCGTAAGGTTTTTAGTTTAAACAATCAAATAGTTTAGTAATAGGTATATAATAGAATATAAATTTCTTGCATAAATGCTTTCTCTACTATCATCATTTTACACCACTGTTTTTGTCGCATGTTCGCATCCCTTGATATAGGAAAAATCTTTTATCGTGTATATTTATATTTGTGTGTCTTTCTTCATTTCGATACAATACTTGTAAAAAGTTTTTTTTAGCATTTTTAATAATCTAATTGGAAATTGTAATGTAAAATATGTCAGGATAAGTACTAAAACGCTCATACACTCAGCGCTCATAGCGTACCAACGTGCGGTCTAATTCGTGCGTTTCACGCTCACTATTAGCGTTGTTGATGCTACGACGTCACATGTGACGTCACTACCTAGTGCTTACGGTACTAACGTGTCGGAGCGTTAGCATCATGAGCATTCACATTATATTGACGTTTATTTTGATGTTTAATATATCTTCCACGTCAATATCACTATCATCACTTTCCTCCGTTGCGGAAAATACTTGAAATACAAGCTTTTTACCATTACTACTACACACTAATACACATTCTCTACTCTTGTTTATATCAAAAAATGCTCTGTTAGATTATTTTAACTTGTTGAATTCGTAAACACACTCACAAGTGGTCCGAACAACCGCTAAAAGTCATTAGCGCGCTCAATAAGTCGGACCCCACGTTAGCAGTTTAAACGTCGTAAGTACGGTGAGCACATTTCGGAAAGCGGCCATAGAATACTCGCGTTATATGATCGTTCATGTCAGTCACTAGCGCCACCACTTTCGTAGTCTTCGTGCGGGTCAACTTTTTTCAATATTTTAAATTGTAATTGAAAATATATTTGTATACTAAATTTAAAAAATTGAACGGTTTTCAAGAGGCGCAGGTTCAAATCCTACTTCGTCCAAATCTTTATACGTTTTTAAATTTAGTATTTTTCTTTCCTTAGTGTGGAATAACACTTTAAAAATAGTAAAAATATATTTGTATGTTTTGAGGTTTATTAATATTGTATTGTTGTACGTTATGAATGTATAAATAATTAATTTAACAAATAAAAAAAGTCGTGTATATTCCCTATTCTAATTTAAGTGATTAGTAATATAAAATCTATGTTTTTATTGTCTTTTTTTAGATACCATCAAATTTAACTAAATTACAAAGGAGTGTACAGTCTGTGATTCTTGGCCCTCCGTCCCGAAATTTATGGTTAAATTTTGGGGTACCTCATAAGTCTTTAGTAAGAAGCTTCCCAGTTGATTTACCATCACAGTTAACTGCTGGAACTGCTGAACTTGTAGTTCGCTCTTTAGTGTCAGATGGATGTTACCTCTTTGTTTTCACATCTAAAGGCTTATTAAAGATTGGCTCTGGATATGGCAGCTCCATAAGACAACATGTTTATTTATATAAAAATGATTTCTTCGTGAGTGATCGTCATGGTTGGCTGGGATACTGTAGAGTAAGTGGATACTTCACTAAAAACGTAACAATTTACGATTGCTAGACTTGTTGTTGGAATGATGATGCATTGATTTTTGTTTATAGAACAAATTATATGTCAGAATTGGCCGTAAGAGAACTGAAGTGCATGAAGTAGACAAAGAAACACTAGAAGTTAAGAGTGTAATTCGCTTAGACCCAGGACAATCTGCAACTCCTGATTGTAAAACAGCTGTTTTCACTGATGGAAATTTATTAGGCTTGATACAAATTAATAACTACGTAAGTCAGAACTGTTTGATATTTACTTATTAGGTAAATTTGGGTATTTCAATCCATAATTTTATTGTATAGGAAAATCTTAATATAAAATTGTATGATGTGGAAGCGACTATTTCGGAACGTGCTCACGGTGGAAGACACACTGTAATAGCTAGGAGGGAGTTTACTGTACACCTTCTGAGGCGAAGGACGCTAGTACTGGGCCGTCCCTCTTTCGACGATGGCCTATCTAGAAGGATGGTTGATCTTGACTCTCCTGTTGCTATGCAGCTAGATGACAACGATGACGATCCTTTGGCGGCAATATGTGCTGGTCAAGATTTTGGCTTACTGACAACAGCTTCTGGGAAGGTACCTTGCTATGCTAGCATCACATGTTCAATTATTATTTCAATTATTTTATTTATGGCATAAGCAAAATATATATATTTTTTAATATTTGAAGGTCTATTATACTGGTAAAGGTACTAGCTTAGGTTACAAAGCACCTACACCTCACACAGGCCGTTGGACTCTCATGAAAGAGACACTCTTCACCAAAAATGAAGCACCAAATATTAAAAGATGTAGAGTAGCACAGGTATGTCAAGATATTCCTAATGTAGTTTATTACTTATCGTATAGCTTTATAAATAATGTTAATTTTTGTGTTTTTGTAGGTGGCTTTAGGTCACGAAGGTGTCCACGCTATCCTTGTCCTAGATAACGGATCGGCATTATTCACGGGTATCGCTCGAAGAGGTGAAGACGGTGATGCGAACAAACATAGACGCACACCAAAACCGACGCGTCCTAAAAAAATTTTAAGAGTAACAACATATATAATATTATTGGTCTATAAAAATAACACATTTATAAAATAATTTTCTTACAGTTTAACTGTTTTGTGTTGCAGGCTGAAAGACATTACATAGTTTATGCTGCTTGTAATTATGGTTCAACTGCACTTGTCACGAGACAAGGGGAAGTGTTCATGTTCGGTAAAGATACGCAACATTGTGACGAGACGGGACTTGTTACTGGCCTACGACACGAGAAAGTTATACAAGTAAATCTCAATTTATTTCACTTCAATAATATGACTTCTTAATTCGAATGCCTAATATTTTTTTATATATATTTAAGGTTGCATTAGGAAAAGCTCATGCAATTACTCTTACAAATTTTGGCGAGGTTTATTCTTTTGGGATAAATAATAAAGGCCAGTGTGGGAGAGAGTTTGGATATACAAAAGAAAGTATGTTATGTTATTATTTTGGATTTTTTATTAACTTTTTTAGTTATTATAACACAAAAATTATTTATAGTAAATTTTTGTTCTTAACTTCCAATCATCATTTAATATTTTTCTACTTTCTTGTACTTTCTTACGTAACCTTTGCGTGTAGTTACTGTACTTATATTATTTTATAGAATTTGGACCAAACCGGAATAATACTGGAAAGGAGGAAGCACGAATTTGTCCCGGACCACATTCGTGGAGTATGGAATATTGTCGTATTTGTGTATTATGTCGAGAATGCACAGGTTTCGGCAGCGGCTGCCACTGCGCTACGCTGCCAAGCAGATTGCCTGGAGAGTTAGTTAGCCACTTGTTTTAATGTATACTTAATGTAAGCTTATATCGAGGGAGACTTATCCGTATATTAGAGTAAATGACGTACAATTGGAGTAGAAATTGCCGAGTTGTTGGGTCATTCATCGTCTTGGATGGTACGACGGACGTATAAGTACATATCCAAGTGTAACAATTTATAAATATATACTAACTAGTATTCTTATTAAAAAAGTAATACACAAGCACATTGGTTGTTATTTTGGCTTGTTTGCTTAATATGGTTTGATATAAAAATATTATGGCAGGAGGTGTGGATGTGGTGAAGGTGATAGTGGGTGCAGTGTGTGTGGCGTGTGTCGGCGCTGCGCTGAAGCCTCAACCTCAGGCACTGGCACAAAAACAGATAACTCAGGTTCCGCTTTCTAAACTTACTTATAGCTTGGAATAATATTTACAATTAAATTTTTTTAAATATTATATTATAATTAGTATTAATTATTGTTATACTGATTACTATAATGATAAGAAACAAGAATATAATATTTTAATTTTTTTGCAGATAAAGAGCAGCTAGACAGATCTAGTCCTGGGCCAGGTGTAATACCTGTACCTATTTCAGCGACATTAGGATCAAGTTTCGGTATAGATTTGGAAAGAGAGTCCAGCATGAAAGTAAGCTGCTTATCACCAGCAAGGGTCATAATACCTGGAGGACACCGAATAGTGTCTGTTTCATGTGGACTTCACCATAGTGTACTTTTAAGTGAACACGGTAAATTAAATGTATATATATTCTCTTTTTATTGATGATTTTCCGGGTACTAGACCCGGATGACCGGGCTTCGCTCGGTGTTTATTGGTGTATTATGTTTGTGGGTAGCTATATTCAAACACAAATTACATAATTAAAAAAAGAATAATAATCGTCCTAGATGCCTCTGGACTACACACAGATAAAATGACAATTTTTACCTAGCTAATGTATTTATAGCCACCGAAATACTACAATCTAAATTTGATGAAAATCGTTAGAGCCATTTTCGAGATTGAATTTTATTATATATATACAGGCAACGGTCATTTAAAGATGTAAGACAAAACTAAAAACTCATTGTATTATTCCTTTAAAAATTTATTTGTGGTTCTTTTATACTTAACTTTAGTAATTGTAGTACTGTTAAGGATTGCTATACAATGTACGTCTACTTTTCGAACAGGCGAAGTGTTTACATTTGGATCAAACCAGTGGGGTGCACTAGGTGCGGGTGATATCGCGACTCACCACCGTCTAGTGCGCGTGCGGGTGCCTCGCGCCGCCAGCATCGCCGCCGGCAGCAATCACACTGCCATACTCACGCGGGATGGAGAGCTTTACACATTTGGTAGTTACCAGGTAGGCTGTGTTTTAAGGATTCACATTACGACCCTCATATAAAACCGTATAAATTACAAGTTTTCCGTTGTGTTTCAACTAAAAGATAAATTAATCAACATGTAAATCAAAGCTCCAAAATCCATTGTCGATCTGTTCGGCATTTTTACCTGAATTTAAGATATGAGGCTCGATTACATGAGTTATATTATTTAAAATATATTTTATTATTAATTAATATTCACCAATAGAAAGGGTCACTGGGGCGAGCGAGACAAGATGAACCCAGGTCTGACCGTAGTCCAGTGTGGTACGCGACGCCAGGCCGCGTGCCACGAATCGGTCCTCGTTACGGTTGCCGCGCGGTGTGGGTTTGCGCTTCTGGAGATCAGACATTCGTACAAGTTTCACAAGCCCTTATTAACACGGATAATCTGTTTAGCGCTACTATCACGGCTAACACAAATAGTATAGGTAATCTCTATCAAATTTTAGCTTAATGCTTTTAAATTGCTAGTTATTGAGAGCACCACAATAATACGCCCATGAAATAATTTATTTATAATTACAGTGATACTCCCAAATCGTCCAGAACATACTTTTAAGTGCATTACCATAAATAAAAGTGATGGATCATGTAATTCTTGGACTGGACCTGAACAGGTGGACTTTGTAAACACACTTGCTTGTTTAGATCCTTTGTATGATGTTCTATGGTGTTATCAACCTCAGATGAGAGTAATGAAGTGCTATAATATCATAGCGTTTGACTCTCATAAGCTACAACGATGCTGCTCTAACGACCCCGAAGCTTTTGCTGATCCTGAATTTGACTTTCCACATTATGGTTGTATGAAGAGATTAGAAGATTTTAGATACTTAGAAAGTTTTGAATGGATTAGCAACAATGACAATAAAGAATCGGAGAACATAGCCCTCTCAAATATGTCAATACTTAACCAAGAATTAGCTATACCGTGCATACCTGGGTGTCAGGTGACGAGGATGCACGCCGCTTTACACTTGTTGGGCTGTTTAGATTCACTCACTCATGCTTATGATAACAAGTATGTCATTACTATGTGTGGCATAGATTCTTACATGGCACACATGCACAAATTTAATTTTCTCTTATGTTACAGACCACCTTTTGTGGAGTGTAAGAGGGATAACAATATAATGCCCGTGGCGCCTGTGGTCGAAGACTATTTAACTGTTAATAGATTCGAAAATCATGGAGGCGGGTGGGGCTATTCTGGACATTCGGTTGAAGCAATTCGTTTTATGTGCGATAATGATATCTTACTTGGTAAGATCAAAATAATAAGAATAATCATTATTTTATTACTTTTTGTTACATCGTATTAAAAGAATAATACACACTGAGTTTCATGCTGTACATGGTAGGGTTCCCGCACATGGTAGGGTAGGCAAAGGGAACTTAAGCCACTCTGTTTCATTTCCCACTTTCCGCAGAATTTGAAGCATTGCGATTGAAACGCCGCACAATTGTAAAATAAAATATTTAAGTTGAATATATTAAATATTTCATTTCTTCGAGTGGGGGACCAACCCACAACCTGTGATATGCTTGTGCCGCCGCACCACGACAGGCCTCAAAATAATTATACTTCATTTTCTTAAATTTCCAGGTGGTATTGGCCTTTATGGTGGTCGAGGGGAATATACTGCAAAAATAAGATTATATGACATTGGCTCGGAGGGTGGCGACCAGGAAGCAGATGGTGAAATGATTTTCGAATCTGATGATATTTTTTACGAGTGCGCTCCAAAGGATAAATATCCTCTTATGTTCGAAAATCCATTTCCATTAGTTGTAAGTATTTATATTAAATAAATTTAATTCAGTTCAAAGAGTGCTTAAATAAAATATATGATTTCAGGCTGGTAAATGGTACGTCGTCGCTGCTAACATCAATGGCCCTTCATCAGACTGCGGATCTTCTGGTCAAGCGATGGTTATAAATGACGATATTGGTTTCCATTTTAAAACATCAAAGAAATCAAACAATGGGACTGACGTAAATGCCGGACAAATACCGTGTCTCTTATATAACATTATGGGACCAGACCATCCTATGCCTATTAGGCATTTAGATCTCGGCGAACCAATTATACAATTATCGAGAAATATGTCACGAAAAGTAACGGTATCGTGTTTTCGCTCGCTGATATCGTTATTGCAATGGAGTTGGCGGTCGTTCAGAGATATATTGTTAGACACTAATGGACAAATACCTATAAACTATCAAAAACTTACTATGATGAAACATCAAAAAAGATTAGTGTACGTGATACGTGCAGGCTTGCGAATTGTAAAGTCTTATATTAAAGAGGTTTATCCACAAAGTGTCAAAAAGAAGAATTCACCTGATTACATGTCCTACTTTGAGTCTATAGCCGAAGTCAGGAACTTTGTTCAAGGTGTGATGGCAGAAAATACACCAACTTGTGCGGCGCTTCCACGAAAGCAAGGGCGTAACAAGTCCCATAGAACTTGTTACGTACAATTCGCACTAGAGTTGACTAACTCTGTACTAAAAGAAGCTCATGACACGTTCAATGACTGCTTTTATGCATTTTTTCCGACGCCTATATTGAAATGGAATCATTTGTGTTTTATGTTGTATCACGTTAGGGTAAGTATCGCTATATATATATATATATATATATATATATATATATATATATATATATATATATATATATATATATATATATATTATAAGAACAAATATATCGACGCCGATATCCTGCAGTGGGTCTCTCCGCGGGGAAATTATTATTATTTTGTATTTCATAACTGCTTCTTCATGCTAGACAAAGCGTGGCGTTGAATCCCGCAAATAAATATACAATGTCTCGGAACTTAGTTAGAAAATGAAGAACGGATTGTCTCCACTTATTCTTCATGATCTCTCTGCTTATCCTGCAAGAGAAATGGTCATATTGCTTTATAATATGCATATTATATTTAAGATGACAGCCGTAAGAAAGAAATTAAATTATTTTCTTGATTTTGATATAGGATGGATACGTTCCTTCGAGTCAAATTCGTGAACTGACAGCTACCTGTGCGGCGATGTGTCTCTCGCAAAGTCTCCGCGATGTCTTACAATTTATTGTACCTTTTACGCAGAGTTATACCGCTCTACAAGATTCACACCGATATGAGGCTAAGGTATTGTTTATTCGATTATTAATAAAATAGTAAGTTTGAAAATAACACTATTAATCGCACACAGATATACAAATATTTGTAAATGCTGTAATTAGCAATAGAAACCTATTTAAATGTGATTGTAAGATACATTCGTAATTCCAAAAGAGATAATATATTACAAGATTACCTTTTTAACAACCTACATTACCATCACAATTAAGTCCACCAAGGTATCTACAAACTTTTGCAGGTAAAAGAAATTCCAAGTAAATCTGCAACAGTACCTCGTTCGTCACACGCACAGAAACCTCCACCCGTTCCTCCTCGAGCTAAGGATTCTCAAAAAGTAGGAATGCTATATTTTTATTGCGTGACATTCTTGGTCGTGGTCCTAATTAAAATGGCTATTATTTATGCATATATATATATATATATATATATATATATATATATATATATATATATATATATATATATATATATATATATATATATATATATATATATATATAGAGAGAGAGAGAGAGAAAAAAAATCAACAATCAACTCATTACAAGAGCTTCTGATGAAATTATTTAATTTTTTTGCTAACATACTAATGTCTATCAACAGGCTCACGAAAACGAGGACGATTCGTGTTACCTAGAGTGGCATTTACTAGACATAATGCCTCGACTGCTCGACATCGTATTAAACCCCATCAGGCAGCAACTGTCTCATCGCCAGTGCGCCCCTGCACACGACCACGGCGAAATTCTAAAACAAGAGCGTTTGGCTGAAAGCTGTTGCAGGTTGATAGCTCGAATCATTGCGGAAATGTCCTTTAGTGCGTTGCAGTATCCTAAGGTCAGTCACCAAGGTTAAGTGCCGGTTTAGGTAAATTTTCCGATATTGAAAAAATGTTAAAGTTCTCAATTAAATAATTGCTCCTTCTACTTTCAATATATTTTACAACCAAAATAATAATAATAATAATAATGCGGACGTATCTAACATTGTAAATCACTTTTTATTTAGTAAAAAAAAGATAGGTCTTTGTACAATATCTTTGCTTATATAGAAATAAAAAACTTAAAAAAATACAAATTATAAGTTTGTATGATGTTTCTATTCAACGAAAGTGTATAGTTCCCATGTTTTATTGTCATACGTAAATTATGTGTAATAAGGACGAATCGGACGATGGTTCAACAAAGCACCAAGTGACAGCGTCTCGGTTCATGCGCGTGAATCCCTCGCGCTCGTGGAGCACCGGCAACGGGAGCCCCGACGCCATTTGCTTCACAGTCGATCGGCCCGGCGTCGCCATCAGCGGGGCCTGCGTCTTCGTCGGCACAGGCCGATACGATTACACCATTGAATTGTTGCATGATGTAAGTATTGTTTGTAACTAATTATAATTGTTTCATGTACCTGACTGTGCTTCTAGTTCTTTGTGCAGTTTTAAGTGAGACATGTTATATCAGAGTTTGTGACAATAGTTATAATTTTTTTTGAATTATAACACTATTGTTAGAACATATTTTTACTTTTGGGATAATACAGGTCTATCTTTGTCTTGTAGAAGCTAGCGTCTACAAGACAAAGATAGACCTAATACGGGCATTCTATAACTATTAGCGCATTTTATAACTTCTGAGACTCCTTAATGGAAAATTTTATAGAAATGAATATATTATCTCAAGACATTTTTGAAAATGTTATGTATTCATATATAACTTATATCACTAGAAATAGACTTATAGTTAGTTCTCCTGTAACTTGATTGCATCGAATCTGTAATTATGTGTACTTTATACTATATTCTGTAAATATGAGACAGTATGTACGCTTTTACAAGGATCCCAGAAGACGTCTGAGATTGTTCAATATTACAATGTGAAAAGTGAAAAGACGTTTTTGTGTCAAATGTTAATACCAAATTTATTATTTTTATAAATAATGACATGCCTTACAGATCAAATGCTTGCTCAAGCCTTTTTCAAAGTTGTTATTGTTACTAATAAACAGTGTGAATCTGTAAATAATTTCTTAACAACAAGAGTGCCGCTGGATTTGTTGCGCCGGAACTTCTCAGGTCTGAGGCAGTAATAAGTTACTGTAGTTCATTAACTTTAGTGACATTCAATAAATGAAGCACATTTGTTACCTCTTATTTTGAATAAAAACATCTGTTATAGCCATGTTAAATAGTTTGTAATATATTGTGTCAATTTTATACAACTTTGGATATCCATAGATGCGGACTACATCTGATGAGACGAATCCGACTCATTGTTGGGTGAGCTGCGAAGTGACAGAGGGAACATTCAATGCTACAGAAGCACATAATGATATGGTTCAAGTTAAATTCACAAGACCTGTCATACTTAAAGTAAGTTGACAATAACACCATATTTACTTTTACAGTAATTATTATTAATTCGTTTCTGTTGTTATCTTTGTAGTAAAGTGATTAATATTCAATTCAATGATCAAAAATTTACATCGTGCAAGTATTACTGTGTGTGTGTGTGTTTTTTTGTTATATTATATATCTTATTACTATATATTTGTATTATAAAAACATCGCTTCGTAAAATTTTTGTTATAAACATATATTAATTACATAGAAATTATAAAAATTGTCTTTGAGATTGTTTGTCAGCCAATTCAATTATATTGACTGAACCTTTAAATCTCTAAATTTATTAGATTTTTGGTTGTTCATCAAAAAATATAAAAATATATGTAAAAGCATTTTAATGATTGTTTTATTAACTTTTAGGACGATAATCGTTACGCTTTACGATTTTGTTGTGACGGTGCGCGTACCGCTAGTGGTGATTGTGGTCTTCCCGCTGTTACTGGACCCGATGGAACCACCTTTCACTTCTCCTCCTGTTCGCTCAGTTTTAATGGGACCAATCTCGCCAAAGGCCAGATTCCTTGCCTTATATATTACAGGCTAGTAAAGTAATAAATGCTATCTAAAACTCTTGCAAATGTAACGTCATTGTTATAATTAAATGATAATCAAATATCTATAAAACATTTTTTATTTACTTATTAAGTTTTTAATGTTAAAATATAAATCTAATTAATATATAGCAATACAATAAATCAATATCTTGATTCAATTTGGGTGATCATAAAATTTGATGTAATTTAAAGTAAATTAATTATATTTCAATGACACAGGGCCAAATGGCACAACGGCAGTGGTATGGAAACAGCGGCGGGCTCCATCGCGCCCAGTGGAGTGGGCAGCGTAATCCGAGGGGAGTATCTACAAGACGACACGGAGTGGGAGAGAGGTACGGCGCGCGAGACGGCTGTGGCGGTCGCCATGTTGGTGGCGGAGCGCGGCGGCTCGCTGCTGGGGGCGCTGCGGGCGCTGTCCGCGGACGACCTGCGTCGCGCTGCGCCCTTCCTCGCCGCCGCCCCAGCTCTCAACACCTTGCTGCCTCATGCACTTGCTAATTTAGAAGGCCTGCATGACTCTAAGGTGATAATTATTGATGTAACGTTTAACGAACGATCCGGAATTTAGGTGAAACGTTAACGCGATTAAAGGGAGTGGACGTAATGTGATCTTGTGAGATAAGGGTCTTCAATTTCGTAACAGCATATTTTCTGATTTATGTGTAATATAACTACATAAATTTGGAGCTTCTTTTAATCTAACAAATTGTTTTGTAAATAATCTAACTAGATTAAATAGAGCAAATAATATAACATTAATCAAGGTAGTAGATCTCAAGGAAGAGTAGAATATAACCAGCTGTGATGCAGATGGGGATCGTGAAATTAAAATAACTTTCCCATTAACAAATCAAAATGAAACATTACTATAAATTTTCATTTTTAATAAACATGTAATAAAATTGTATTACAGAGTGTAGTCCGTCTACTTGAAATAATTCACCAGCTGCTACCACATGTTGCGGCCGTCAACCACGCGCTACCCAGTCCTGATGACATTCCTACCGCTACCACAACCAGTCAATATTACACATGGGTCGAAAGCGATCACCCGTACAAACAATCCACTGTTATCAATAAAAGGTTACTTTTATTTTTAATAATTTTAATATTTTTTCTTATCTTAATGTTTCTTTTTAAAGTTAAGATAAAGGATTTTTAAAAGATTATTTAAAGAAACACAAACCCGCTTTCAGAGCTGCGTATGGCTTCATGTATGATTGACTAGGGGCATTCTTATGTCATTTTATGGGTCCGGCCGGTTTCACTGCTGGCTAATAAAGCGCAGGAAATGTCACCAATATCACGATACAAATGGCTGACATGGTCCTTATCTGAGAGTTTTAGAACATTAATTCATGTAGCTAATATTGAATGTACGAATAATACATTGGATTATTTTGGAATTGTACTTGAAGACATAAAAAAGAATACAATATATATATATATATATATATATATATATATATATATATATATATATATATATATATATATATATATATATATATATATATATATAGTACTTTTGCTTGGATCGTTTTAATGATGAAACAGATTAATCTTATGAGAAGGTTATGAGATAACGTTAATTATCAGTTCACTATGAACTTTTATTCGCAACTTTTATTATCATAGTTCAAATTCAAATATATTTTATTTAAAACACTTTTAAAATAGACCGGAGCGACAAATTTATTCCGAAGTTTCATCATCATTTATTTATTCTGAAGGCATAATTTAAAAAAATATTAATTTGGTAATAACTATTAACACACAGAGATCTTTTAACAACTTTTTAAATTCTGATATAGATAATTGTCGGATATTTTCTGAAAAGAATTGCGGACTCGGTGCAGTCGAGTGACAGGTGCAAAAATTTTAAACCTATTTCTAGTATTAATATCATGTAAATCACCAATTTCGGTAATTTTATTAATATTCTTCTAAACATACATAATATTTTAAAAAATGATTCTCAAAATTGATATGCGATCGTAAATATATAAATGTCTTTAAATTGTTCTCTAAAATAATCTTTAGGGCCTAAGTTATAGATTGCTCGAACAGATCGCTTCTGCAAGATAAAGATTGCCTTAATACCGGCTGCATTACCCCAAAGTAAAATGCCTATGGATAAGAGTGTTTATAATGGTTTATTTAAATATAGAATATTTTGATTTTGAAAAATAATCACTGACTATTTAAAAAATAATACGTTGATTTCATGAATTGAATAAAAGAAATCAATTTGTTGTACAGAGTGCTATTCCCACCAACGGTATCTTGGATAGTGTTGGAAATGGACCCGCGCAGTATTACCGCGCAGTCGGAGGACACTCTCACGGTGTACGCCATAGCCGGGGCACCGAAACACCGCTGCCACTGCGTCACGGACGCGCGGGTCGCCGACCCTCCATTTCGCAAGGTATATAAGGTAGCGGTCGTCCATTATTCCATTCATTGTGATCACATCGCTACACAGCTACACTGCCACACCACACCGACTGACCGTCTACCGAATTCATAATCTGCACCGCTGATGTTCACGTCATATATGTTACCTGTTATTGACTTGCCTAATTTTGAGTGGCAAAGGTTGATAGAAGGTTCCTTTATTTATAGAAGACCCGAGTGCTAAAAAAATGAACTGACTATGAAAATTATATGCTCAAACTTAAACAAAAGCTAAATTGTAGAAAATTATATTTTATTTACTTCAACAATGAAAATCAAATTACACTCATAGGTATTAACTCTTTAAAATACTTTTTTTTAATGTCATCTCCAGCGAAGAAAAAATGACATTAAGAGATTACTACTAAATAGAACGAACAAAAACTAAGTAAAATATAAAAAAAGAAATAGAATCGACTACCGAAACCTATATTATGCACAAACCTTAACAAAGACTAAATAAGAACATAATATTTTTATTAAGTAAAATTATTGATTTACAATTTTAAATTCATAATTCTTGGAATCGGTGCCAACATGGTTTTTTTTTTAATATTAGTTAAAAAAATACTTTTCACTAAGGACCTCATTCTTTTTGGATAAAGAAGTCGGTGAAATTAAGTAGACATGCATTTGCTATTTCTATGAAGAAGCACTGTTTAATTGGTTACGCTATGCACAAGTGAGATGAGATGAGTTTTGTGTTCTGAACATTACATTTTTGTACATAAATACATATTATATATTTAAACTATAGTGAATAAGAAAATTTATGTAGCTAAACTTGAAGGATTCGAGTTACCAAGACCTTTCACTACTGCTTAATTATTGCTTAAAAATAATAATATGAAGTTAAAGGACTGGATTTTATGACGCATAATAATGATGGGGCTAATTAATATGAATGATGTGAAGTATTGTTTAGTTCGAAATTTCACTCGCCGTCATTCATTTTCACAAAAGATCAAATAATACAGTAGAACTAAAATCTTTTATAGTAATTAGGCTAAAAGATGCACAGCGAATAATATAGTGACTATAACTTGCTTTTGTTATCTACTATTAAAACACCCGATTTTCCTATTAGTTTTTATATTAAAAACAATAATCGACCTGAATTAGAAAGACAGAATACAAATAATTTTCTCCATAAAAAATATTATTATAATTCTTGCCTTTTTAAGCAGTATATTTTATGTACAAGTTGCAAATATATATATATATATATATATATATATATACATATATATATATATATATATATATATATATATATATATATATATATATATATATATATATATATAAATGTTTGTAATTTCAGTTACAGAAATTTGAAGTCTTGCTCTTTTCAATGAAATGAATTTATAATCTACACATTTTTTTCAAAACGGTTATAAAACGTTAAAGATTTTAGAAAACAATATAGGTTACAAGTGGCGGATATTTACAGCGGCTGGTTCAACTAACATCAGAGACTGGCGAAGCAGAAGAGCTGGAAGAGACAAGCTCCGATGCAGCGTGCATGCATTACAATTGTACTTATGTTAGTGTTACACCTAAACTATCTAACATGTAAGTTATTTTTGTATATAATATTTGTGCACGAGAAGTTTCTTTTATGATTTGAAATTTATTGTATTATTTACTCCAGTCCGACAGACAGGCCACAAAAGTCTCTATTGGTGCCGGGAAATGAAGTGATTTTCTCACTAGAAACAACCTCAGACTACATAAACGATTATAATAAGTCTAACAAGTAAGTATTTAGATCTATAATTTAATATGCACACAATTTAAAGAACCACTCTATCTATATTTCCCTCTGGTTATAATTTCAAAGATCTAAGCGTACATCCGTGGGTATTTGTTTTATAATAAGTAAAGATATTAAGGTATGAAAATTTTCTTTACCTGACATATTGTGACACGGTACATTTGATAATCAGAGTCTTACGTGCGCCTAACCACTATGGCTTTAGGTTATGAGAACTTTGTTGTATTGTTTGCTTTATATTGTATAAGAAACAATAAAATTTCCATATATTGGTACAGTGAAGAGAGCCGCTTTGGCTTCCGATGTCTATGTGTGGGCTACGAGGAGGCACCATTCACGAATATCAAAACTGGAGGAACGCTAGGTGGCTTAGCGACCCTTGAAATGGAGCTCGTACACCTAGGCGCCGCGTGCGCCGCTCGCCTCCTAGCGCCCGATCTAGACGTACCGCCGCTTACTCATGGTAAATATGTATATAGTGCTTATTGTGTGTAATGAATAATATTCTTAGAATGTCTGTGTGTGTGTGTAACTCAATTCAGAATTATATTTATAACTTCTTAATCTTACATAAGTACATAAGTATCAGTAAAGTTAATGCTTGCTTTCATAAGGGCTAGTAGCGTCTATTCTAAATTGTAATAAAATAATTATAAGCAAAGAAAGTTGAATGTCAATTCGAACATTTATCCAAATAAGTGGGGAATATGGAAAGCGTGGGGAATGTTTGTTTTGTTCCGCGTATTTCTTTAGATTTTTATGTCATGAATCCTTGGAATTTTGGTGACAAAAAATATATACTTAATTCACTATGTGTACAACAATATAAATCAGAAGTGAAGACAAACGGCACCATATAAATTGCAACATTGTTATTACATAATATTTATACTACCATGATATATTCTCATTCGTAGCAGTATCAGAATTTTAGTGTCGTTTATATTAATAGCAATAAATTGTCTAAAATAGGATAGGATGACGACAGCTTATTTATATAAATAATTACACTATTATTAAAAGTGTACAACTTGAAAATAAATGTCAAGGTTTTTCATATTTTCAAATATACAATATATTTTTGTATATTTGATACCAAATACACGAATGATCTAGAAGTTCCTTATAATAAAATATCACATTAATATTTACTTTTCTAGTTTCTGGATGAACATAATTATTTATTACATCAATCATTGGTTATTTGAGTGCGCTATTGAATTATTTGGGTATAACGTAAAATTTACTAAGTATTCATTGAAACATATAAAAATAATATTTTTATATAATTTTTTTTTCGAACCTATTGGGAGTCAATTTAGGATTTAGATTATAAATAAGTAAAATGTAAGATTATATGCTATTTACCTTTTAATCGTTTATAATCGCATCGTATCTAATGAGTTATATAACTCTTTTCTATAGAATTCTATTATACGAATACTCGTGCCTATTCATAATGTAGTTATTATTTTAAGATATTTTTTTTGGAATTTAAATAATAGCTAGCTAACCAATATGTACGTAATATATGCAAGTTATGGCATATAAAAGTATCCTAAATAGTAAACTTCATATTTTTATATTTTATAATATCCCAATACTTCTGAAAAAATATATATATTCAGTTTAGATAGAAATGTGTAGTCATTATAAATTTTATAATTATAGAGTACCTATATATCTTAACGGAGAAAATAAACGTTACGTTAAATCTTTTTACCACCATTAACCACCGTTATCCTAAGGCTTAGAGACAAAGTATTTGGTGTATTGCTATTTCGGCTGTTATCCTGCTAGAACTTTTGACTGTTTTAATGTATGTGCGAAAGCAAGTAATGTAAAACTTCACTTGAGTGTGTTTTACAATTTTATTGCCGACTTGCGAATCGCCCGCACATAAAAAACTTAGTTTCTTTAAGTTTTAAGTCTGATGCTAACATTTAATTATACATTTATAGGTATTTCTGTCAACAATTTTATAGAAATATACAAATTCCTTAGAGGCCTCAAAACCAACTTAGTCGGAGAAAACTTGCATAGGTATATAATTTTATAATGTTATAAATTAAATGACAATTCTTATACGAATAGACAAATCCAAAATTGTCTAATATTGATTTGCAGCAAACACGTTTTCTTTACGGAGGCTATCTTAAATTGTATTATTTATTTAATATTTGTTATATATGGTTTGCCGTGACATTTAGTAGAGTGTTGAATGACAAACTGCGTGTTGTTGTGCTGATTACTTAAGAAGAGCGTTTATTTTTTAAATTATATATATTATTTTATGAGGCCTGTCGTGGCGCAGCGGCACCAACGTGTGACTGTAACCGATAGGTTTTGCGTTAGATCCCTAGTCCAGGAAGTGAAACATTTTATATTTTCAATTTAAATATGTAATGTTGCATTTCTTCGCTCTGTTAATAAGGCAAAGCGCGGCGTTGAGTTCCGCCACTCAACACGCAATGCCTCAAATTCGGCGGAAAGTGGGGGACGGAAGTGGAACGGAGTGTCTTAACACTAGGTTCCCGGGTTCTCTCTGCCTACCCTGCCTTGTGCAGGATACAGCGTGAAGCTAAAATAAGATTAAGATTTCTTGGGCCATAGAGGATATTTATATAAAATATTTAATGTCTATAGCATATATTTTTAAATTAAATCTATTGTGTGGCGTGCCTAGAATATATTGTTGCACGTGTGTTTTATTGTGGCACGTGTGTTCCACACTAATCCATTGAGTCGAATCGATTTGTAGTCGATTATTGTGTCATAAATATATCACAAATATATTACAATGTTCACCTTTTCATTTTATTGAATTTACTTTTTGTCTAATTGTGAGCCCCAACCTAAAAAATGTAATTTAATGTACTAACACAACATTTATATATAAAAAAATCATATTTTAGGGTTTCGATATATAGTTATATTCCAATATATAACTCATTTACTCATTCAGCTTCACTTGGTTGTCGTCGATGCCGTCAGACCACTGCCTGGTACGTGCTGTGTGTAGCGCTGTGCTCATTAACCGCTGTGCGGAATGGGATGTATGGTACATTTTACTCATCTTATCCCTGGGGTTCGGTTTGCTTCTCTTCTGATTCTAGTCCTTGTGCTGCTGCTGTCGCCGACGTTGTTTTGCAGAGTATGGAACTTTACATTCCTAGCTCTGTAGCGCCAATCGGTGGCAAGTCACAGCCTTGGTTTGATACGTCTTGCAAACTTGCTGCTTCTGGCAAGCGCGAGGCATATCGAATCTGGGCCGAGGCCTTTGTCACTAAGGATCCAAAGGTAAACCTTAAAAAGAAAGTACAACTGAGCCTCTAGGTACATTAAGTGGCAAATTTCCAGAGCCAGGTCCGAGCACATCGTCAAAATCGGCGAGAATCTTGATAGTCATCCGTCCGGTACTCGCCAGTTTTGGGCCCTCTTTAGCCAGCCTTCGCTTCCACAGCTACGCACAGAAAATGACATTTTGGTCCATACGGCGAAAGAGAAAGCCGATCTGCTGGGCGCTCTCTTTACCTCAAACTCGGCTATGGATGACCGAGGAACAATGCCTGACGTTAAATTCAATCAGAAAGCTGTTTGGCGAGTTAGCTAGCTTCCCTGGACATCCACCAGTCGAGTGTGCCAGATGCCATTTCTCGTCTTGTGCTCCGTTCATGTGCTCCTGAGCTGACTCTAGTGCTAACGCGTCTATTTCGGCACTCTTACTCAGTTGGCGTACTCCCAGATTCGTGGACGAGCGCTCTTATCCACCCGATTCCGAAAGATGGTTCCGATCCAACTAACTACAGGCCTATAGCTATTACCTCCCTGCTCTCAATAGTTACGGAGAGCATAATAAATAGCCAGCTCGAAACCACAATTTGTCGCGTTTACAGTCACGCCCTTGTGCCTCTGCGCCACAACAGGTCTGAAACTATAAATATATAGCTATGTATATATTATTGTAAGTACGATTGATTATATAGTATTCAAAATAATATTTAATGTATATTTAAAAATAATATGTCGATAGTCAGAATAATACGTGACTTTTTTGTGTCGTTGTAGCCACAATAGTGGAAGTACAGATGCATGCGATGTCGTCAAGTACTGCTGGCGGTGGCGAAGAATCAGGCACAGATGAGACTGAAGCACTCCTCCTCTCACGTGGTCTCGAGTTAGGATCTCCACCCACAGTGCACGCCGTGCTAGATGGCATGCCATTGCTGAGGTATGTAATTTAAAAAAGTATATGCCAATTATCTGAATTTTATTTTGTTCTTTTCAGGCTTTTTTTCCGAATTATATAGCTATATGGTGGTGGTAGATATGATGAAACTCAACGCCGCACTTTATCTCGCTCTCTCACTAGTACCTGACTACCAATGAATATATATATATATTCATTGGTAGTCAGGTACTAGTGAGAGAGCGAGATAAAGTGCGGCGTTGAGTTTCA
>DWMZ01000083.1:0-40199 GCA_018249855.1 Eueides tales michaeli
GCGGTATTAAATTATAGTGCCAACTCTGAATGCAGCTTGCTTCTGCTCGACAGAGACATGTTGGATTTTTCTAAATAATTTATTTTGAATTTAGATTTATATTGACATTCAAGAGTTTGATAATATTCTTTATCAAACTCTTGTCAATATAAATCGAGTTTACGAATTTAAAGGTGGTTTTACAGTGACTTGTTATTTAGATTTTTTTATTTGTATTTCCGTTATTTTTCCTTATGTATGTATTGTAAATTGTAACCTATAATGATTACTTCATGCCCCTTGTCATTAATTTTTAGTAATAACATAAGTTATATGCGTGATATACAATTAAAAACATTGTGTTTCATGTGTAAAACCGACACTTGACTTTTTCTGACGGGATTAGACCAGATCAAGAATATTTTGAAGTATAAATAAAACTACATTTATAATCTATTTCATACAAACTTTCCACTCTTAACTCTACGAAAATTGTATCAGTTAAAAATCTTAAGTTTGCGAAATCACTTCAACTTAGCTTTTACTGAGTCGTAGAGTAAATAAAATACGTCGGAGAAGACTTTTCTGATGTTCAAGATTTTCAAAGAACCTTTAATAACCAATTTCCCTTACATTTTATATTTATAAGAAATTAAAAGGACGAAATTTCGAAGCGCAGTAGCACAACGCTTAATTTTTGATACCTACCCAAGAAAAAAATGTTCATGTTGCTCAGGAAACAATAAAAAACGTAATGTTGAGTTCCACCCTTAGTACGCAATATCTCAATAGTTCGGTAGAAAATGTAACACAATCTCAGCTAATCCCTATAAAGTCGCGTGAAGAACGAAGTATCTTAACTCTAAGTTTCTTATACCTGCGTGCCGGAATAAAGTGTGAAGCTAAAAATTTTTTATATATAATTCAAAAGATAGTAATTGTTTCATATTTTTGAAAGTAAGATATAATAATTGGTTCAGTCGCGAAATAGAAAAAGTACACTAAAATTGTTAAAGATAAACTCCATTACAAGGGTGAATATAAAAATAATGACGGCAGTAATTTATTCACATTTCTTTGGGTCGTTTGACGCTACAATTTTGTAACTTTGTATATCTCTATGTTAATATCGTACTTTACAACTGAATGAAAAAATGCTTGAAACTGGAAGAAAAAGCAATTTCTCGCTTTTTCCGCGTCACAGGGAAATCAAAGAGAACCTACTGCTAGGACAAGTTTTCCTAAATGTTAGATTTCTTTTTCCTCCTTGCTATATGAATCTGCAAAATAACAAACAAAAGTTCTATACCATAATGAATATTTTTCTTATTTTTATAGAAGTTATCCGACATATTTTCACAAGGGGTAACTCGATATAATTTCAGAGGTTCACGGAGAATACCTGTAATCCTATACTCAGAGACGTTCTTGAGAACGATTAAGGCTTCTGATTATTTTTAATTATTGCTGGAAATATCAATCTGCTTGAGATAAACGTGGCAAAGAAGCTTATGATTATATGTTCACTCGGGCGTTTATTTTAGTTTAGTTTTCCAAATTTAATATTGTATGTATCGAGTTGTGTAGTTTTTGCGGATAGTGGTGCGACATATATCCTTGTCCTGAAGCACATTCTTATTATATTTATGACATAATTAATAATAAAATATTGAATGAAAATTTCAGCTAATAATGATGAAAATATATTTATAATAGAATAAGTTTCTGATAACTACGATTATTTTGTACACGGCTTATTTAGTTCCGCTAAAAACGGTTCATTTAAATAATGTATCATTAACAATACCGATATATTCATAACTAAATATATAAGCTATATTAATATGTAGATTTAGATTTAAATTACAATGTCAAAGAGCTTAGGATTGGTGAAATTAAGTTTTGTAAATTATTATTTACAAAACTTAATTTCACTAATTTTAAGTTCTTTGACAATATGATTTATATTAAATTGAACCAAATTCAAAATACAAAGTGCGGCGTTGAGTTCTCACTGTTTACCCGACTATGTGCAGGATACAGAGTGAAGCTGGAAAAGAAAAACGAAACAAAATATAGAGAAAAAAAACAATATTTTACAATTTTTTTTTTTACAAATTTATAAAATTACATTTTAAGTTCGTCTTGCTTCATTAGTTCAGCGTCTATTTGTCAATGCAATGTTAGTGAATTTTGATTATCGGATGAAGTGATAATTCTTATCAACTCGGTTTGGTAGAATACATTCAGTTATATAATTCCGTATAACGTTTCACAGCGAAAAAAAAGCTTGAAAGCTTTTTTCATAAAATCCATACGACGATGTGAACTAGGCCTCTCGCTGTATTCTGCCTTTACTTTCTTTTTATGTAAGATTTAAAAGGAGCCTCAGAGGTTTTATTCATAATATTCATGAAGCAACTTGCACTCATATTTGCTCTCATTCGAAATATGATATAAGGCTATAATGTTACGAAAATGTACAAAAATGTTAAAGTTTTTGTTGTACTTATTTTGAAGTTAATCTTATAAAAAATGCATGTTACATCACAGTTTATACCGTATGATTCCGTATTAGAGTAGGATCACCCTGGTAACGTTAAACGAAGTTTTCTGACAATTTTGGTTGTGTTCAATGGAAGATCTAATGTTCCAACTTTAGATATTTTATTTATATACCTTTATAATATAATTTCCATACAATTTCTAAAATATCACCACTCAGAGATATGACAATATTTAAATTATTTTCATTTTTGTTAATAATTATGTTTGCCTCGTCTTTTCTATAAAAAACAAGAAATATCTTTAACTTTGAGTACAAAGTGAGAATAGACTATAGCTCTAATAAACGCAACGCTTATAGGTTCGATTCTTTAGAGGAAATGGTTAATTTTAATTTACGTGCTTTGGTATCGTGTTATACGGGCGCGGTAGTTAGACATTATGCGATATGTACTTACTTAAAGCTGGCTTATAAACAAACTAACAAATATTCTATTTGACTGTTTTACTAAAACGTTCGTGAGTTTCTTGACCCAACACGCAATGCCTTAAATTCGGCGGAAAGTAGGGAATGAAACGAAGTGTCTTAACGATAGGTTACCAAGTTCCCTCTGCCTACGCTGCCATGTGCGGGATACAGCGTGAAGCTGAGTGTGTAAAACCTTTATTTTCGGCCTAGCAATTCCACTTCCCATTAGATCAATTGTCATAGAAAAAAACTCACATCTAATAAGAGTTATATGACTAACGTATTTCAATCGAAATTCACGAGACAATGAGAAGAGTCCGAGACAGTCGATTTCACACTAAAAGGGAGTCAAACGACCGCTAATAATACGAGTAAAGTATATATTTTATCTTTTAACTAAATATATCAACATATCAAGTTGATAGTATGTGATACTTTCTTTCTAAATTGTGATAGAACCTGAGATGCTGAGATGTTATTTTTTTCTTTCATTCTGTATATGTCATAAATATATGGATTTTTTTTAGGAAAAAAAAATGTAATCTTATTATGTTCCTTTCTTTGGTTAGAAAATCTGAAAATTATGTACATATGTATATACGTAATTAAAAATTTAAATGTTATCAAAAACCACTGTAATGCAGTGGAATGCCTTCAGAATGAAAATGCGATGGTTGTGGGTTCAATCGACACTCTTTTACCTGCATTATCAGGAAGGAAATGCTACGTTTAATTAGTTACGTCAGTCAACGCGCAACGTCTTGCAGTGTGTCAGATAGCGAAGAGCTTAATATCTTGACACTAGCTACTAGGAAATACAGCGCGGAATTAAAAAAAATAATAAAGACATATAACAATATAATTCAATAAGTAAATTTATTAATAAAAACATAATATGACGTGACTTCATATGATAAATTATCTCGACGTTCATATTTCATAAGTTATTCTCATCAATTTGGAGCTTATATGTTAATTGCTTTCATTTGAGCTTTCAAAATTGTTGTTATTACAAAATAAAATATGAGTCACTCAATAGCTTATTTATATGTGATTTGCCTCGATTTTCAGTTAATTGTCTGCAATATATTATGTTACATTACATCGCGTGTATAAACTGTAGTACAGTTAAATAATTATTATAACTAAGCCACAAAGTTCTTATTTAATACATAACCGTAATACGAGATAATTATCGGTACGTAAGTTTCAATCAAAATAATTTATGTATGTTTGATGATATATTGCATGTATGAAGAGGTTAATGACAGTGGACGAGGTGAAAGAGGTATGCCGAGACCGTAGCGTTTGGCGCTCCGTTCTCTCTGCCTACCCCGCTAGGGATATAGCGTGAAGATATGTAAGTAAGTAAGTATGTTTGATGAATTATATGATTTTGTTAATATTTATTTATCTGTTGTGAATTTATTCTCTTTTGGTAAATATTTTAATTTTAACATTTCCTTTTATAAGATAATTTAATGAAATGTCACCTCTACATATGTATACGCATAGTTGATAGTACCTCTCTATGATGTATATAAACAGGCATGATATTAATGAGTTATTTATAAGAACTATATTATATAATGTATATTGTTGTCTTAAAATTATTTTTAAGACAACAATATATATTATATAATGTAGTTCTAATAAAAAGATACGATAAATGAGCGTACGAGTCACCTGATGGTAAGTGATCACCGCTGCCCTCGGCCCCATGTAACACTAAAGCAGCTACAGGTGCGTTGCCGGTCTGTATGGGCACTGGGGCCTGGCATTACCCAATGCGAAACACTGTGGCCAAAGCCACCATCTATTAAACGCTGGTTTTAAATGCCAGGGGTGGTAATGATCCGGTCAAGCCTACCCATGCGTGTTGTCATTGCTGACAATGTGACTCTCCCACACGTACTTTAGTCGCCTCTTACGACACCACCAGTACCAGGGTGATTCTATTCTAAGCCGAAATCACACGGCCAACTTCTTTTTTAATTTACATAGGATGCCATTGAATGTTAAAGCATGTTACAAGTCTATGATATTTTAATATAACGCTGCTTCAAAGTAACCTTTTGACCAAAAAATATTAACATGCTTGCTATATTGCTCAGTAAGTTGTTTTTTTTTTTCAATTATTTCTGGTTCACATTACAGCGTTAATATAACACGCAGTCAAGAGCGACTCGTTAAAGTTTTCAGCGCTGCCGGCGCGTCAGTGGGCTGTGATGTACTAGCACTCACTACATAGTGGAAATACTGAATGACCATTGATGATAGTAATTTTAATTTTTGGTACTATCGAGTACCACTGAATATGCAATCAATCAACAATTCACTGCATATTTAGTGGGCCGGTCAATGTTGCTTTAAGAGAGCAGCGAAATTAAATTAATGTATTCTCTTCAATGGGGATCGTATCTACAACCGTCGCGTTTACAATCAGACGATGTCCAGTTGAGCCAGGGTAACCTTTATTAAAGAAGAAAAATAAAGACTGAAGCTAAACATATAAACATACAAAGTCATGAAGCTTGTATGACTACATAGCGTATGAGCTTGAATAACTACATGGAACAACCAACTGCAATAGTAGCATTCCGACAAACAAATCAACAAGGTAAATAAATTCCTTTTTGAAGATTCTTTAAACAGTGTCTGTTCACTCGGTCTACTATAAATATACTATAAATGAATATCTTAAGTGGGAACTATTAATTGATAAAAAAAACTATACAAAGATAAGTCTCACTCAAATATTTTTGAATATTTCATTTGTATCGAGAAGCGGCTTAGAAAGGCGCATATTTATATGATATCGAGCACCAGGCGGAGATCAAATTTTAACACAACACGGATAAGTGTTTTTCCTGTTGTTATATTACAAAGGAATGTCCTTAGTGTGAGCCGATAACATTAATTAGAACCTAAAAATGTATAGCGTGTCTTATACTGCAAAAGTAAAGTTATTCAAATTTAAAATCGAGTAGCTCTTAAAGCTTAATATATTTTTTCATATAAATTAATTTGCCGTATATTCTATATTAATAATATATGCTTAGGTATAAGTGAAGTTCGATCATTATTATATTGTAATTCATCGCTTTTAAATTATTTCGAGGAGATTAACTTTGTGTCAAATTATTTATTTCTTGAATATTAAGTAACTTTTGTAACGTTTGTTTTGATTTTAATAATCATGCCTTTAATATTACGTTGAACTGTTTATTTTCCTGTGTGTTCTATATAAAATAATTTTCAACAGGTACATTAACATTTTATAACTAGTTTAGTTACTTAGAAATATATAACTATTGTATATTAGTTGTAAAAATGAAGCACTAAATTCATAGGCCGAAAAACAATTATAATTATGTCCTAATAAAAACAGAAATGCTTTAATAAAAAATAGTTACTTTCAAGACATATATAATAGAATATCTTTCTTTTTTCTTTGTAATTTAGTCATAACTAATTTTATGTAATAACTTTAAGCACAATAAAGTTTCACTCGAAAAATTTTAAATATCTAATAATCAAGATATTTCATATTCGTATTTGGAAAGCGTATAAAAATTTGAACATAAAAGCAAGCTACGTCAATATTCTTATACGTTTGTTACAACTACTTGGAAAGGTACAGTCAATGACGTACATTCTAAACCAATTGGAAAAGAATTCTATTGAGATGAAAAAAATGACGAAATTGTTAAAATATGAAGATTTTTTCTAAATTTGAATGTACATGCACTTTATATTTTTAGAAAAAAAAAGTTGCAGTACAGTAAAATATATAGTTGCATTCACACTCGGGATAACTAATAGTTATTACAAATATTATCTCATTTCGATCCCAAGATAATGCGCATCTTTCAGTTTCACATCTCAATACAACATGTTCAAATAGTTTGGTTAAAAATTGAAAGTGTCTTAATATAAGGTTCTCTTTGCCTAACCTGCTATCTGTGGAATACACCTATAAAAATAATTATAAGAAATATTTTACATCAACTTATTATATTTAAGGAAAGATTAATAATATTTAAGGAAGTTTAGTAAAGACATAAAATTTAAAGGCAATTTTGTAGGAACGATCGTAACATAACTTCTCATAGAGAGGCGAAAGAAATTTTCGTTGTTCTGTCGCACGAAACCAGGTATTTTGGTTCTCCGAGATAGCATCTAGTTGTTCTCGTTACAATCTGGAAGCTGGAGGAAATTGTATTGATTAATCTTAACTTGATTTGAGCGTCGTTTATTGTCGGAGTCTCTGGTTCACTGGAACTTATAATTGCTTCATTGTTTGAGCGTTTATATACAAAGTTGTAGCTCAACAGCCTTTTTGTACTTTGAAATTATCATATCGAAGCTATAAATGAATGTGACTTAGTGTATGAACACAATTTTTTTACAAATTACGACAAAAATCAAGCATAAATGCATATCTTCGTGTTGACTTATTTTTCTGTACTTTAAGGGATATTTCTTAATTAAAAAATTATCGGTAGATTTGTATCGATTGTATGATGTATGTGTAAATGCATGTAAATATATAAGTGTTAGAATGTTACAGGATTACCATAACAAGCTGCATTGTAAGTAATGTTGCCCGAAATACTGTGCGACGTATTACGGTGTGTATATTGCAGCATGCAGTACGTTATTAAAAAAAATCTTTACCTTATATCTACTAGTGAAAAATAAGTAAAGTAATACAAGACGCGACGGCTGCGGTGAAGTATGTGATGTCAACTTATATATGACCGCAGTAAAAGTTATAAGACCATTGTAGTACACTGGTGTAAAGGTTTTTTAGAGCTTCTCACTTTTTCTTAATTAGCGGGGCGTTTAGTCCCGCCATTCAACACGAAATATCTCGAAAATTGGGGACAAATTGAGAAAAGAAATGTCTTAATACTAGGTTTACTGTGCCTACCTTGTATATTCGGGTTACACCGTGAAACTAACAACTAACTAATAAAAATAAAATAAAGTAAAATAAGCGTTTTCACGGTTTAATCCTGATTACATTCTAATTATGAAAATAATTTAAATTTGTTAATATTAACATTTGATTTAACATTTGTTAGTTCACACGGTAAAGGAAGAGTTCGGGTGATCAAAGAAATTTTTAAGATAAGGTTAAGTACAACGAAAAGGCATGTTTTGTTAAAATAGGACCGTAAAACGAGTGTTAGAAGATAATGTGTATTTACAGATTTTTCTACATAATTAAGTCAGTTAGTTAGCCTCACGCTGTATCCTTTTATTGTCATAAAAAAGAAATAAACTATTTCTTCGAGTAGGAATCGAACCTACAATTAGTTCGGGTCTACAGCCGGAAGCTACGTCACTACGCTACGCCGACCTTATTCATTACTATTATATTATATTTAAATGATAGAAAATAGTGAGGATGTTGGTTTACCTCTAATGTAGTGTAGGAAGCTAGTCTTTGAATATCTTTTATCTTTGATTAAAGAATTGGTTAGAGTCAGGTTCTTACTTTCATAACGTTCTATTAATTATGTTATAACGTGCTTTAAATGAAATGCTTCTTATAAAAGAGAAACGCAGTATACCAAGTAAAATAACAACTTTCTAAACAACTACAGATCCTGTAAGCAAAGTGTAGCACTTTTGAAATTTCAAAAGCTGTGAAACTGATGGCTCAGCAGTACAATCAACAACTTTACTACGAACTTAATTAAAGAAACTATGCTTAAGTTTTTTTTGTTCTCTTTCTTTAAAATTGCACATAGATTGTTCTCTATTCTATTATCCCTATTAAAAATTGCCTTGCCCCTGCGTCAAATAGAAATAACGGTTATGTATGACATATAACAACATGGTAAGTTCTAGGCATCTCCGATTACAGGTATAGTGTTTGATGTTGATAGGCTTAAAATATGTTACATTGGCCGTAGCCTCCCTCGATTAAAAATTTTAACATAAAAAAAATCCATTCAATACTTCCTGAGATAAGCGCATTCAATTAAAAAAAACTATGCCATCTTATAATATTAATATAAATAACCTTATGAACATTTTATCAATGGCAGAATTTAGAAACACCTGAATATATGAAAGGTCCAGTAATTTCGTGGTGATCTCAAAAGGAAGAAATAATAAAATCGAAGATATTGTAAATCTACAATACGTTTCCAATATTTTGTAATATCATCGTGAAAGTAACTTGTACTGTACTTGTACTGCGGTAACGGGTTTGATTATGCAGCTAGGAAAAACGATGAATCAATGCTAGCGTTGACTTAGAGGTCTGATTTTTTTTATACTCTAAGAGGTCCTAGACGTAGTTATATAAATTTAATTTTAGTTTAATACGTGAATATAATATCAATATAGTCTTAGTTTTCCATCTGTTTATTTATCATTTATTCTTAAAAGACAGAAAACAACACGTTTTCACATTTTGTGAAAAGGCAAGCGGAAAGCAAGATGTTCTAAACTACCGTACTGACAACCACATTATTCTGGCTTCTGTCCTTATATCTGTATATTTAATAAATAGACATGTTATATATAACATTGAGTAAAGAAATGTGGCGGATATTAAGAGGAAATTATATTGGAACGATTGATATTGAAATGCGAGTGCCGAGCAACGACTTAAACCTATTAAGCCAATTAAGCCAATACTGAATAAACCGTAGTATTTAAATCTTTGGTTCGGACGTTGATAATCGTGTATAGCATTTAATGTTCCCATATATATATTAGTTTACGGATTACTTTAAAAATATAGAAATGTAACACATTGTTAAACGACTAAAACATTTCAAAAGGACTTTGTAGTACAGGGGGGTAGCTTCTGATTGTAAAATCTATGAGTGAAAGTTGTATCTTACCTCAGAGCACTAAATACAGGCATCAGTTTATTCACATTTTGCTTACAATAGTTTTGATTTCGATTCTACGATTAAACTCAACACCAACGCATTTATAAGTAGATACTGTTGCCTTGTATCGCGTCCATCCGCTAAGTTAGAAAGGTTACTACGGTAATGTAGCTAATATAAGCAATAATAATATTTACTATCATAAATCAACTGACCTCTAAGTATGAAATTAAGCAACCCAATTTGAAACAAATGAAAATGACCTCCAACAAATGTCATCCATCATCCCGCGAGTTGGTATCGATAACAATCATTTATTTATCAATTATTTATCTACACTACTATATACAGGAAAAAACATACCATTACTTTTATTATATTAAGACTAGCAGCCCCCGTGCCAGTGTACTTAGGAAAAATGTATTTTTATGAAATACGGTATACACTTTTGCAGAATACATAAATCGTTATCCAATATTATTTTTATTTTTTTAATTTCACGCTGATAAGACATTTCTTTCCTCACTTTTTACCAAATTTTTAAAGGTATAGATAGAAAATGTTACATATTTACACTCTAAATTTTATACACACTCTTTTAAGTTATCATTTTTAGAATTGAATATGTTTCTAGTACACAATTATTATATCAAGCTATCGCCGAAATTCTGCGAGAAAAACAGAACTACAAATTAAACATCGTTGTAACAACACTCAACTGTTCAGTCTCGATTGGTTGCGCTGTAAAGTATTAGATCTACATCAACGAGGTGTTTGCTTCATTGACAATAGAATTGAATACTAGAAGTAGTGAATAGAATGATTTCGAGTTAAGTTTATTTGTTAAACTTTTTGGACAAGTCGGATTTTGTTTTGTTTAAGAAAAATATTTTTATTTCAGAAAAAAAGGTAAAAGGGTAAAGGTTGTAATTTTTATCTAGACACTTTCCTTTTCCGAAATAGAGGACGTCTAACAAAATGTGAGAGATTGTCATGCTAAGAACAATAACCGAATAACGCTTGCATTTTCCTCCGTCAAATTAAAATTAATTAAAGAAAGCTCCAACACGGTAAAAGTAGCTGTTGCGTTCAAACACGTAAAAGAAACTTGGGCGAAGTATTCTTACCCGTTTAAATGTGATATTATTAATAAAGGTTTAAGAAGCTCTGTTTTGCTCCTTTACAATTCAAAAATGAATTGACTGATTGTTTAATATACCCAAAAAAGTACGTTAGTTTTATATTATTCTTAATTATACGCAGGATACTGATATTTATCTCATATCGTGTTTTCCCTGATATTATCAGATTCCAATGCACTTCGTGTCGACGAGGCGACGAGAGATGAGAAACATCTTCGCGGGAAACATTGAGCCACTACGTTATTATACCTTGAAAATGTTTACATTCGTAATTTATCATATTATTCTACTTGATGTGAATACATACAAGTTGCTATAAACGACTTATATTGCTCTCGCTAGTGTAATTGTGTAAAAAATATAAATAAAGGCTGACCACTTTCTAATAGTGGCTACTAAGAATATAATGAAGCGAATGCAAATCACATTTAAAAAAATCTGTTTAGTTTGAGATATTCTTTTTGTTGTTTGTCGTTATATATAACGGTTATATGAAAAAATATTATGGCCCTGTTTTATTTGTCTACGGCAAAGCATGATAATTTACTGAGCTTTTTCATTATTCACTGAAAGTACTTCCAAGGTTAGATTTCCTTACAAAAGTAGTGCAAAAATTTCATAGAAATGCTATTTTATTGTATTATCAACAAATTTAACCAATTTGCAATTCATAATTGAAATAAAATATCAAAGCTCTAAAGTTTTACTATTCATAAAATACATTCAACGAAGGAGTAAATTGAAACAGCCCAAAACAGCACAGTTTTTGCGAACGAATTTACGCTCCAGTACTGCGTCTACATTGTCGTACGAACATTATATAAAATATATATACTTAATATTTTTGATTTGGTCACTGTTACTATCTGTTGTATTTTTAGAAGAATTCCCAAAGTTTTCTTTGTTTGTTATACTATGTCATTTTTTTTTTGTATTGTTTGTATTGTTAAATATTTTAAAACAATGACAAGATTTAACAAATAAAATATATCTTACAATTTATAAAAAAATTATTCCCTTAGGACTATAAGGACTTTATCTAAATAAGCTTGTTGAGGCAATATTTGTCAAAATATATTCCGCAAACCCTAAATTATAATAAAACCACTACAACTCCAAGTAAGAAATCTACGGTTTCGTCCCTCTTGTCCGTATTATTATAGTCTTTAAATATTTGTTCACTCTTATTTAACTATACACAATAAAACTATTCTATTTCTCCTATTTTACTTAGATGTAATAAATATAAAAATTGGTTTCAGCACTTTGAGGCCTGTCTGAAAAAAAATGTTGCCGGTATTTAAATAAATAAATAAGAAATATTTTCAAGTATTTCTCTCAACAGTTTCTCAAAGTATTCCAGGCCCCTTGTTCGGTCCCGCACACGCCGTTATTGCGAAACTTCATCAATATTTTCATAAGGCCGCGACATTCGCATACATTGCCGTCGTAATATCCATTACGAACTCCATCTTTCTATATAAAGTATATAAAATTTTAAACTAGTAATACAGTTCAATTCTCTAAATTCACAAATATCTTTATTATATAAATCGAAATTGAGTACAAAAGGTTTTATTGAAAAAAATATATAAATAAAAACGTGCAAAATCTTACCCTAGTGTATTTTTATTTATCAACACTAGGCGGAAAGTGAGGAACGGAACGCATTTCTGCGCGGTGTCCTTTTATTCATTCATGTCATTAGGCTTTTTTTAATTAAATTATCTTTGTATTGAAATTAAACAAAAATCTTTTCATTGTCTCTTTCTCTTTCTAAATATCCTTTCTCTGTGTAATAAGTAAGCAAAATAAGTTATAAAAAACTTTTATTATGATTTTTTTAACTAAAAGCAATCCTTTATTATAATACTTCGCTCTTATTTAATAAGATTATTGTCATGTTATACTATATATTCGGGGGTTAACTTCTATACAGCGTTTATGTAGTATAAACTTGTACTAGCTATTTTTATTTACTTAAAACGAACAATAAGCAGTATTATGCGCTTTACGAAGTGAAATGACGAATACAAATATTTAAATGATTGAAATTCAAGAAAAAAAAATTCGTATTCGTAATTTTAAAGATAACGCAATATATATATATATATATATATATATATATATATATATATATATATATATATATATATATATATATATATATATATATATATATATATATATATACATATATATATATTCGCTAGGGATTAATAAACTAAATAATATGTCATGATCGAACTTATACATGCGGGATCCAGCGTAGTAGTAAGTTCCACTGCGCAAGAATTTTGAAAAATAACTATTGGGAACAAAGTTTCCTAATATTTGTGCTCTTTCTTTACAACACAAAAACAAGCGTAAAAATAGTTTATATAATATGTATATATTAGTATTTGAATCCTCAACTATCAAGTTCATTAACCAACTACAATACAACAGTCAACTAACACGCTCTGGGACATAAAGAGCATTACGCGTTGGATACGTGATGTTCCGGTGTTCATTTGATCCGTGACATTTCGCCGGACAATTATGACAGATTTATTGATGATACGCCGCGCATATTCATGAGGGAAGATTCGAAGCGTTAGCGTTGTATTCATGCGTGACGCGTACTCATATGTAAGGAGAATAAGATACATTCTATTATAATCGATCGTATAAATTTACTTATAAAAGCTGTATTTCGCAAATAGCGATAGGCCATCTGCCTATTTTAAGTCCAATATTTGAGATATTGGCGAACATCTTTCTTTTTGTTCGAACAACAATAACAAAATTAAATAATTCATTAACCCAAGTGAGAATCGAAAACACTACGCCGTGCTACTACATTATTCCTGTATTACGAACTGTTAATGTAGCTTACATTAAAAATTTCAACAATGATTACGTCATATTATTTTTTTTTAGCTTCATGCTGTATCCCGCACGAGGCAGAGTAGGCAGAGGGAACCCGGGAACCTAGCGTGAAGTCACTCCGTTCCACTTCCGCCTTTCCGCCGAATTTGAGGCATTGCGTGTTGAGTGGCGGAACTCAACGCCGCACTTTGTCTTATTACCAGAGCGAAGAAATGAAACATTGAATATTTGAATTGAAAAATATTAAATATTTCATTTCCTCGAGTGTGGATCTAACCAAGAACCTGTCGGTTACAGTCACACGCTTGTGCCACAACACCACGATAGGCTGAAGTCACATTCATTCTGTCTGTTAATCTCTCCGATTGCAGGTTCGATTACAACTCGGCAGAATAAATTGTTCTTATTTTTTTCTCTGGTAGCAAGACAAGGCGCAATGTTTTGTTTTTCCACTCAACACGCAATGCCTCAAATTCAAAAATTGCTTTGTACAGAAAGGAAATAGATTATATTAACACTAGGTTCCCCCGCCGCCTACCCTACGTACTACGTATAGAGAAATATACGGCATAAATGGAGAAGGTCAAAAAAAATATACAATTACTTTTCTTATTGATTAAACAATTATTGTTTTTATAAACATAAATACAATTATTTAAAAAACACCTGCGCCAACTAAAATTAGTACAAGACTCTATAAGATAAATATTTCATTATTAAATTCTATCCAACTTGAGTAAAAATATGAAAAAGTAAAAAATAAATGATATAAATTTCAATGAAATGAAAAAAAAACAATGAACTACAAATGAAATCTAAAAAAGTCGAGGCGTGACTTCAATGTAAATTAATGAAGTCAAACTAAGACTGAGCTGAACTTACCTACGAATTCATTTAAACTGCTGTCGTCGCTATGCAAATAGACGTACCATTGTAAAAGTTAGACAACTGGAAATAGGTGAAGGTGAGACGTTTTCGACGACGGTTCAAATACTCAAGAAAAGCAGTAAAAGGTATTTAGTTTCATTATTTATTTTTTTAGCTTCGTGTTATATTCGATCTTCACGTAATCACTAATTTTCATGACATTACGTATTGAGTAGTGCATACGTTGCACTTTATCTTATTACTAGAGCCTCACTATAGTAATAAGACAAAGTGCAAGGAGGATATAAATTAAACGTGGCGGGATTTGAATTTACGCTTATTGAAAAGCGTTCAAGCGCTATATGACGTTCTAATTTTGTATGTTTACTAAAAAGATTACCCAGATCAAAATTTGTAAATTGTCGTCTATACGCATACATTCACGTATTGAATTGAATATGCGTAACAGGGTGTATATCATATTTATGTATTTATTTACTGACACACACATCTATATAATTATAACAATTATAGAACAAAAATAATATTTACATAGGTTTTAAAAGAAAAACTTATTCAGTAAATACATTTTTAAGTGTTTGCAATTGTTATTTATCTATAAATTTTTATTTATCTAACGAAAGTAGGGAAAGGGTCGCAGTATCTTACCACTAGGTTTCCAAGTTCCCTCTCCCTACTTTGTCATGTACGGGATACAGCTTGAAGCTGAATAAAAAAAAATAAGTCGCTAATCTATACAATTTAAAGAAAAATATGGAATTCGTAAAGATGTTCATTTATTTACTTAAAGTAATATTGTTCTTTTAGTGTGGTTACAAAGTTTTAGTGTGGTTACAAAGCGGCCTTTAATCCTTGTGTAATCAGATATCCCGTATCTGCAAAATAAAGTAAAGAAAAACACGTTAAACATGTTGGAATAAGCGTAAAAAATAATACTTTATAATTTATTAAGTGTCGAAAGTGGCAACGTAAAGAAATTTTAAAAAACCAAAATTTTACATTAATAAAAGAAGCTTAAATAAAGCTTTTTACAAAGACTTATAGAAATTCTAAAGTCCATAATTCTTTGAATCCTTACAAACGTCAAATGAAATATACTCGTAGACTTGTAAAGTGCTTTATTTTAAAAATTATATAGCCCGATAAGACCTCGTGTAAGACATGTTAATGTGACGGCTGTGGGTTCAATATCCACTTGGAAAACAAACATAAACAAATAAAACTGTAATTTAAGCAACATTATTTAAAATGATTAATGTCTAAAGAAATGGATTTTGATTGGGGAAAGGAGTGAGAGTTTGCTTGTGACCAGAGCGAAGAAATGGAAATATTAAATATTTAATTAGAAAATATTACATATTTAATTTCCTCGACTGGTGATCGACCGTTTCAGTAGCGTCACTAATTTAAACAATATTAGTAAAAAGAAATACAAATACGAAAATATTTCAATTTTGCACGAACAACATAGTCATTACAAGCTACACCGCTGAAGTATTCTTATTTGAAGTCCATTCGGCGAACTATTCCAATTGGAATTCAATGCAACTAAATTAGTAGTCAAGTTTTTAGTACTTTTAGTTCTCAAAATATCTTTTTTCAGCGGGAATATTTAAAAAGTTACAAGTTACTTTGGTAAGTCCGTCTCCAACTGCGCTTGGACTTTACGAAACCGAGTTGAGATTTAAATAGAATTATTAAGTTAATTTAGTTTTATTTTTTTTATAAAGGAACTGTTAAAATATGTATGTATAATTCTTACAGGTGCGGGTACGACATGCCATATATTACAATGACTGTAAACTGAGTGGTAAAACTTGTTACCGATTCATTTTGTTTTAGTGATATAATTCTTTTTTGCATTTTTTTCAGCTTAAGACGATGTATCCCGGAAAAGACAGGATAGACAGAGTGAATTTGGGAACGTAATGTTAAGACACTCCGTTTTGTTCTCCACTTGGCGCTGAATTTGAGGAATTGCGTGTTGAGTAGTGGAACTCAACCAGAGCGAGAGAAATCAAACCCACGGTAGGGCTACTATTATTTATATCCCATAATTAAAAAGACAAATCTGGTCACATAGAGCTATAACATCAGAATCACATCTGTCCGTACAGTGTGGGGTAATCTACATAAGTTAGGGTCCGGGCGATTGTAAATAAAAACGCTGACCCTGCATTTATCATCGGCAGGACGTTTCTAAACAACCTGTTTTATAGCATTCATCTGAGGTCTGTTTCGTAATTTGTGTCTGTATTTATAGGTAATATGTAACTAAGTCTCTTAATTCTATATAATTCTTAAATACATATGCTTTCGAAGACATGTATTGAATTAAGTAGAAAATAAAGAACGGAGCGTCTAGGCACTAGATTTTCTTGCATAATCTGTTGCATGCAGGATACAGCATTTAGTTAATTAATATTTATCCAGAAGCAGTCGTGGTGCAGCGACACTGTGTTTGACTGTAAGTACAAGAATTGTACAAGCGATTCCCACTCGGGGGAATTTACTAACTCTAAATTTAAAAACGTATAAAAATTTGGACGAAACAGGATTTGAACCTGCGCCTCTTGGAAACCGTCTAAGCGCTCTGACCACTAAGCCATCCGTCCTCACCAAGCTCCGTCGAAATTTTTCTACGCTTGTTACAACTTATTTATGTTGCTAAATTTAGTATTTTTCGTTCGTAAGTGTGGAATAACACTTTAAAAATAGTAAAAATGTTTAATAAACAGCATTCTCTCTTGCCAAACGATAATACTAATTATCTTTGTGTAGCGGAAATTTGTAAAAATCTTCCTACAGAGATGCTAGCAACATAAATAAGTTGTAACAAGCGTAGAAAAATTTCGACGGAGCTTGGTGAGGACGGATGGCTTAGTGGTCAGAGCGCTTGAACGGTTTTCAAGAGGCGCAGGTTCAAATCTTCTTCGCCCAAATTTTTATTCGTTTTTAAATTTAGTATTTTTCTTTCCTAAGTGTGGAATAACACTTTAAAAATAGTAAAAAATATACTAACTCGTTTTTTGCTCGAAATGCGGTTTTAAGTTACACTCAATACGCGATATTTCGAAAATTGGGCCTAACGTAGAGAACAATATCTAGTTCAAATAAACCTCTTCGAATACATTTTCTTTGTGATTGTCTTAGTTCAGAGCAACACAATCACGCAGACGCTATTCCTAGAGCCTTGTTACTACTCTGTCTTAATTAGAGAGAAATTAAACAAAAAACAATAACACTTCATGTTCTAATAAATTGCATTTTTATATGATGAGAAAGTTATTATTAGAAGATATTTCTTCTTAATTTTCAGTGGAAATATGGCTTAGGGTAGGATAGGTGTAGGGATTCCTATGGCAGTGAATCTGAATGCAACTTTTTTTTTGCTACAATTGGAACATTAAACATGTAAAAATGAAATATTGAATAAATATTTCCTCACGTAAATTTAATCCTTAAATTTGAATTTTTAGTTTCACCATGTGTCCCGCGTATGGCTGGGTATGCAGCAGAAACCTAGAGCATGAGATATTTCTCTCTTTTTGCTAAATCCTTAAGATATTGCATCTTAAAGTCGCGCTTTGTCTTTATTGTAAGAGCTGGTAAATGTAAATAATTAAATAGTATCTTTAATTTTCGCGATTGTAACACATTTTAAATGAAACACTTTTAAATAGATTAATCGCGTATATTGACTTTTGAACATTTTTGGAAACCCGACGTTTCGAACACTTTACAGTAGTCCGTGGTCACGGATAGACTGAGGTGGCGTTCGTCTGACAGTTGATATGATTATTATATCAAACTACCGCCAACGATTGCCTCGCGTACTGCCCTGGATTCTGTAAAATGTGGTGTAAAATGTTCGAAACGTCGGGTTTCCAAAAAAGTTTAAAAGTCAATATAAGCGATTAATTCGTTTAAAAGTGTTTTATTTAAAATGTAAATAATTCATCAGAATTCTCACAGTGTGAATCGGAAACGCAACCAACATTCGTACAACTCTACCTACTTCGCTGTATATTGCATACAGAGCTAAATAAAAAAGGTAATAAGTATTGAAAAACATGCAAAATACAGCCTGGTTATTTCTTTAAAACATTGCTTGTAGTCTCCCTATTAAACGCAAGTAAATGCTATAATACTTTACTGTAATTCTGTTTCGGTAGCGTTGTTAGACAGGTATCGGTCTACAAAGACTTTCATTTCTCGCCGCTGCCTTTAATTCTGTTAAGACATTGTATTTCACACATTACACCACAGAACTAGAATCATATAAGAATGTTAATATAGGAATGTATACTCCTTATAGTACGCATCACGGTATTGGGTACTGCGCCACTCAACACTCCGAACTATCCGCTCTAGGTACATAGCAGAATTATAAAATTTTACCTTTAAATATATACCTACCGCTTTGTAAATCAGCACAAACTTAAGCTTCGAAACTTCTGTAACGACCTTGCGTGTAATTTACATGTATGTATATGTAAGCTACACTGCAATAATCTTGTGTACAATAAATCTGTCTAATGAGACGTTCTGTTGTATAATTCTACTGAATTTGTTGAGCCTAAAGTAGTTATAAACGTGATATAGCGAGGACACGGGTAAGATTTAAAGTATTTTCTTACGTCAGCTTTTCTTAAGGCAATTGTAAAAAGCGTAAGTGAAAATTTAGTTTAATACTTGGATAAGCTTACCTGCCGTCACATACTCTTCATTTTTCGCCCAAATATTGTGAAATTTAGTGTTGAAACTTGACGTCAATCTTTGTCTGGTTTTGCGATCGAAAATAAAAAATATTTATCTTGTCTAATGGGGATCGATCCTACAAACGTCTATGGCAGGGAAAGACGTGGCAGAGGATATAGTACTACATGTACAGTTAAGTATTTTTGAAGTAATGGTGTATGTATAGAAGCCGTCGTGACACTGTTTCTGGTTTAAAACGTAGGGGTTTCGAGTTTTAGTTATTTTATGTTCATATTCCTGTTTGGTAAGAAGACTGTCTCGAAAAATTATATGGAAAATGTTTTCTTTATCCACCATTGTCTGTACATAATATTCCTTTGATTGGATATCGACCTACAAACATTGCACATCGAACCATAATGATAGCCTAAGAAATATAATTAATGATCCTAAGGGCAACATATTGTTGGAATGATCCGAATCCCTTCAACAGATGTTAAAGGTTTCCTAGCTTTAATTAAAGCAATTATGAATGACAATACGTCTATAAGGAGTTATTTTTCTTTGGTGTCGCTATCGTCTGTTTAATGAACTAAAATATGTTAACGTTCTTTAACACTAATTTAATTAAAAGCCTTTTCATGAGAAGATAATGAGAACGTTGATAATAATACTGCTTAATTCATATATATATATATATATATATATATATATATATATATATATATATATATATATATATATATATATATATATATATATATATATATATATATATATATATATATATATATATAGATAACTGACTGCTTCGTTATTTCATGCTCTACTTTCGTTTAGTGTCACTCTAGTAGACAAAGCGACGCCACACATGCCTCAACACTAATTGATTTTTATACCGTAGCCGCTACGCCCACTGTACCACGACGGTACAGCGGGCATAGCGGCTGAATATAAAAATCTAATACTTAAATTACCCAAATTATTTAAAAACAAAAAGAAATTAATCTTCATCTTATTTCTGGCAGAAAAAGATTCTTAAGTAAATAATTTAAGTAGCTGCATAACATTTTAAAGGATTAAGAAATTTTAAATAAGATTCGCTGGTAGAGTGTCTAATACAAAAGGGGAAAAATGTGATAATCTTTTTGGTTTTTTAATATATTTTGTATATAACTTGCTTTAACCTGCAGCTAATTCTACGTGCCACATTGAAAATAATCATGATATCTAATATTACCTGCAGCTTTCCGCGATATTTTGTATATCGACCACGAATATAATTGTTTAATTCAAAGCTGTAGTGTCTATCCACATCCAGTTCTTGCCTGTCGCACATCCGGCAACCAATAAATATCTGTGTTCGACAGCACTCCAAAGAATCATTAAACATTTAATGAATTATCATCATCAAAGCGCGGCGTTAAATTCCGCCACTCAATGCCTCAAATTTGACAAATGCCTCAAATTTGACAAAAAGTGGGGAATGTACTGGAGTGTCTTAAAACTAAGGTTTCCGCTGCCTACCCTGCCACATGCGTCCGATATATATTTACTAATCACGTAATTCATTGCTTTGTAATGGTAATTGTTTCTTTGTAACTGTACTTGAAAGTCACAGTCACTTTGGCTACTTTAAATTCATAGATTTTTCCATTTAAACACGGCATAAAATCCGCAACCGTAGGACGTGGTGTAACACGATACCAAAGCGCGTTAATTAAAATAAACTATTTCGTCTAAAGAATCTAACCAGTAAGCATTGCGTTTATTAGAGCTATAGTTAGTTTTCACTTTGTACTCAAATTTAAATATATTTCGTGTTTTTATAGAAAAATCGAGACTAACATAATTATTATCAAAAAGGAAAATATTTTAAATATTGTCTATACATCTCTGAGTCTTTCTAAGTTTATAAATAAAATATCTAATGATCCAATAAAATAAAAATGTCACTTGTAAGTTACTTTTAATATTTTCTACAAAAAAGGGAAAAACAATGAAAACAATATGTCGTATTAAAATCCTCGGAGATACAAATGGGTAAATGAGTTCACCTCAGCGTCGTTGTTTTATTAATTGATATAAATCGTTCGTCTGCGGGCGAATATTGCGTTTAATTCGAGCTAACTAAGGATAACAGAAACAAAGCGCCTTAAATATAAACATCAAGATAACGTGAAGTCATTAAAAGGCTCAAAATTATACAGTTTGTAGGTTTTTTAAGAATATTTTTAGTATATAAGTTATTTGGTTTTCTTACCTACAAACTGTACACCTCATGCAGCAGAATAGGTAAAGGGAAAATATTGTTAAAACTATCTGTTCCTGCACCGCTCAGTTTTCGAGACATTGTGTGTGGAGTGGTGAAACTTATCACAACTAACTTATTTTAATAACAGAGTTAAAGTGAAAATAATTCATACATACGAGTTTAAATACAATATAACCGTCACCGCTCTGGATTTTTGTGAAATAAAATATATTTTGTTACTTTTATAAAATAAAATATTTTTAAACAATTTTCTGAAATATTGTTAAAAACACTTAAACTTTAATTGTATGATAATATTTGATTCTAACATAAAAGTAAAAATGTTATGATTTATGAATTCATTTAATATAGGTAATTGATTAGTTCAGGATTAAAAGTTTAAACCCACTATTTGTCAGTCTCGAGCATTAAATCAATAAGAACGGTAATTTGTATGACAGAACCCTCACTTAAGCCCATTACTCAATTCACGTGGTCGTATAAGAAAAATGATCGTTTTATGATCTCCTTGGAGTATGATGATTTCTTTATTTTGACACATTTTAAATTTACCTTTAGATTTGAAGGCAAACTTTCTAAATTTAAATTTAACTAACTCGATATTCCTTCTATTTCTAGCTGCTGCATGGAATTGAGCACGTTTGGGATAAATGTATTAATGTATTTATAAATATTATTTCCTAAGAAAACAATAAATTGTCATTTTAATACACAATACAATTTATAACCTCGTCGATAACTATTTTTTTTAATAAATACGGAGAGCTTAGATCAAAAATAAAACATTTTTCAAGTAAACTATCGTCTTAAATGTATTTAATGAAATTAATTATTCATATTTTTACTATTTTTAAAGTGTTATTCCACACTTAAATAGCATTCTCTCTTGCCAAACGATAATTCTAAAGTAATTGCCTTTGGGTAGCAGAAATTTGTAAAAATGTCCCTACTGAGATGCTAACAACGTAAATAAGTTGTAACAAGCTTATAAAAAATTGACGAAGCGTTTGAACGGTTTCTAAGAGGCATGGGTTCCAATCCTGCTTCGTTCAAATTTTTATAAGATTTTAAATTTAAAATTAAAATACTATTAAATTTTCATAAATAATTCGTCTCTACAAGTTATCTTTTATAGAATTATATTTTTATTTGACTAATATTTCGTGTTTTTTAAATAACAAAAACTAAATATTAGTATCATCAAAATAACTAAATAGTTTTTTTTCGTTAACATAGAATGGCCAAGTAAAGAGAAGTTCATTCCATGCAATAATATAGTTAGATAGGGTTTAAAACCTTCAAAATCACCTAATTATGTAGAGCTGATGACGCTATAAAGGTCTTGTATTATTAATAAAAAAATTTTTTCGTGTTTTGCTATTATTTAATAAAGTCACATTTCTTACGAAATATTGAATTAGGTAATAATAAATAAATTGTTACCTATTTAGTATGACATAATAAATGTGACTATACATATGCATGTTTATAATAAATACTATAATATAAAAAGATTATGGTTCTTTTATAGACTTGTAATGTAAGGCAGACTAAACCACGACACTGAATATATTTGATTTTGCAAGATGAGTAATTTGTATGACACACTGGCGGCCCGCCTGGTGGCCCGCCACGTTACCCGCTTGGACTACACTGCTACCTAATTACTAATCTGAATGACTTTTGTATTCTATTTATATTCATTATTCAACCATCAACATAATCGCAGTGGAGGTATACACTGCATTGAAATATTTAACACAAACCTGTATAAGCCAAATTTACAGAGTCTAATAAAATGATGCAGGCGAAGCCTTTTATTTATACTCGCTAAGCTCGCCGAGCTACTTTTGCTTATTATAAAACTGTGTGAAAACTTCGTTCATGGAAGGTGAAATTATTTGTTGCTTGCATTTGTATGGGAAATATGTATAGATTTTTTACTTTTATATGAAGCTTCACGGTATATGCAGAAATAATTGAGTTTAAGATCGCTGTGCAGTTATGAAACGTTACATATTTATTTACTTCACGCTGTATCCCGCACATAGCAGGGTAGGCAGAGGGAACTTGGGACAGAGTGTCTTAACACTAGATGTTAAGACACTCTGTCCTGTTCCCCACTATCTACTGAGTTGAGTGACAGAATTCAATGCCGCGCTTTGAACGGAAAATATTAAATATTTTATTTCTTCGAGTGGGAATCGAACCCTCAACCTGATACGTTAAAGTCACATGCTTGTGTCTCTGCGCCTCGACAGGTCATAATCTTATTTCAGTATATTATTTATCTTGTAATCGTAACAAGTAACGTCTTTATCTGACGTGAAGGGTGATTTAAAAGTTTCAGTTCTGCAAATGAGCTCTACTGTTCTCTTATCGTCAATATTAAAATATTGAGTGGCGGAAAAATATTTATTTTTATCCCCGACTCAGTAACTACATGTTAGTACTGTTTTTGCTCATAATTGAAACTCAACACCACGTTTTGCCTACTTTATGTGTGCCACACTATTGATCATGGCCTCAATGAGTATATAATATATGTAATATAAATAGCGCACTCCCGAGTCGAAATAGAACCCCCGATAGTTACGAATGCAATTACTATGTCATTGTAATGAAACTATGTCACTACCACATTCTGTTCTACGGCCTTAGTTTTTTAAATCCGTGTTTAATAATTAAAATAACTCGCTATCAACAAGTGGAGTCTTGTATTTCTAAGATAACTCGTAAATTAAAACTTTTATTTATATAAGTTTCTATTTTGTAAAGAACAAATAAATCGTAGACGAACAAATTAAATTACAATATTCGGAGCGGGTCTTATTTGGAAGCCTCTCAACGGGTAATTACAAAAATAAATGAATAATGTTTTTAATAATACTGTTGACTTGGAGCTTTGTGTAAGCCTTATGACATAAAGTTAAATATTTTTTAAAACCTTATGACAATTATATATGCGTGAGTGTGTCATTGTGATTGATACCATTTTTATTCATTTCATATTGCAAAATCATAATGCCGAATACTGCATGTTATTCGGCCGAATACTGCATGTTATTCGGCCGAATACTAATATTAATAAAAGTAGCCGAATAGCCCGAATACCGAATAGTAGCCGAATATTCGCGGCGTCTCTAATTCTTACCCATACTATTGTTGCTGCGCTACGACGTTAGTCTATATAATAAATATACTCATAAAATTATCAACTTACAAAATTTTATTTTATAATTACGCAAATTGAATACAAAATTTTCCTAAGCAATACAACTTGATATTGTCAATTTTCTAATTAATTAATTTGATTACTCCAAGACGGATTCACTTTAAGTCACTAATTTAAGTTCCAATCAACGTTAAAGAAAAATAATTACTGTGTATTTATAAATGAATTAATATTATACGATTCTGTTAAGCGAACTTCGCTCATATCTTTATAGCTTTGTCTAAGCCTAAGGTTTTGGGTTCCAGTTTAACAAATGTAAGGCTCAAGCTATTTCAAATATCTGTATGATACCGTAATACAAACTAAGAAAAATATATACACTTTTTCATAATATTTTTAAAATCATTTACACTTGGAATAATTATGAAAACATTTTTTTTTACACTTTAATGTATGTATATAGAATATATTTTTATGTTACGACGGTATTACAAAAGTCACCAAATGTTTTCACTGACATAAAGCAAATATGACTTTAGTATGAGTTCAAGGCTTTGTTAAAAAAAAATAAGTGATCGTAAATTATAATTTACTGTCATGATTGTAAAGCAATAAAGAAATATACGTACAATTATATAATCAAACTTACCCGCACGAAATACGTGTTTAGATCAACACAAGGTAAGCCGTCTGCTATGATTTATTAGACCCCGTTATAAACAATATAGTCAATTTATAGCGTTGACTTCTAAATCGCTGAAATTTCAAAATTAATAACGGAGGTTTTGACGAAGACATAAATACCCATTAATATCAATTAACCTTCTTGCACCAGATATTAAATTTATAATACATTGTGAGGGCATTGTCGTCGCGTGTCGGTGTTCATCAGCTATGTAAATTGTTTTAAATGGCTATCTGATAAATATATCATCTTAAGGTAAGCTAGAATTAGTGAAATATGACTAAATCTTTGTGTTTTAGTGTATAAAAATAATTTAAAAACGAATTGTGTGTAACATATAGATAGCAGTTAAACCGGCAACTTTCATAATATTTATTTATATTATGTCATTTTATTCTTGCATTATTTTGCTCATTTTACTTATTTGCATAAATATCTGAAAATATGTTGTGTCTGTTTGTCTGTTATATTAAGAATAAGTGAACGAAGAGACACTCACCTATAATAAAAAAAGAAGCCAGCCAAGAAGTGAAGCTCTCTAGCGTTTTATAAAAATTTGAATTTCTATTGCAATTCCAAACTTATAATATTATAATGTGATTTTTAATTAAATAAAGAAAATTTAGTGCTTAAAACATGTGTTTTGAGGCCTGTCATGGCGTAGGGACACAAGCATGTGGGTTCGATCCCTATTCGAAGAAATGAAATATTTAATACTTTCAATTTAATATTCTTACTCCTTCGCTCTGGTAACAAGGCGTTGAGTTCTAATTTCTCAGTTTTATTTTGTATCTTAATCGTTATTTTAGCCGTAGAATATCGACACAAATTTATTTCGAGAAAACGAGCATTCAAGTGTAAAGATTTAAGAAAATGTTATTTATATAAAAACCAAATTAAAACCTAGAACGCATGGCTTATTGATAAGAGAAATATACAAATTTTCTAAAAAGTATTTAAAAAATACTTAGTAAATGATGTATCTTTTTGTTGAACAATGTATCTTTTTGTTGAACAATGTATCTTTTTGTTGAACAATGTATTTTTTTGATCATTTCGAAACTTATAATATTTAGGTTGACTTTCTTTACCGCCAAGCTTTGTTGGTGCTTAACATCAACAAAATTATACATCATTTACTAAGTAATTTTATTTATACATTTAATGATAAGGTTAATTTTGACCAATAATCTCTTAGACTACTGCCTTCAACCAAGCAAACTTTTCATTTTTTTAATATTAGTAATGATCTAGATAGTTTAATATGAAGATAGCTATATATTTTATTTTAATTTAGAACCTGTTTGCTCTAACACAGCAAAGAAAATATTTCGTGTCTAGTATATATAGGGCACTCGACTGTTACTCGTAGAGCGACACGCAATATTGAAGCGATTATTATCCTGTCTTGAACTAAAAGTGTGATAACACCTTCAATTACTGCAATGACGCAAATAATTTAAATTTATAAAGAAAACCTAGCTGTCACGTTGTCACTCAGTGAGTACCATCTGACTGATAGCTCGATGTTGTAAGTTCGATTCCCACTTAGGCGAGTGTAAAATTTGGCACACTCTGGTAGACAAAATGCAGCGATGTTAGCTGCACATCATAACCCACATATAGCCAGACCATACAGAGAAAAACTAATGTCAGAACACTCTATTGTCAGATTTTCACCACCAAGATAATACATGTTAAATGAAGATTTCAATGTCGCATTTGATTTACCATGCTGGAGAAATTAAAATAGTTCGTTACTGCGAGTTTATTTCGAATTTACAACCATCGCTTTTGTAATCAAATATTGTTGCACTGTCTCACATACTCTATAAATAGAGAAAACCAGTAGAATTGACTTTTTCCTCTCTCTTACATCACGTCGAAATATTTTGGTTTTGGCTGTCAGAATTATTTCACTTTGTTGACTGATAGAGTAGTGTGTAAGGAGTATTCGTGCGTAACACCTGTCTCATCTGCTATATACGTAATATTTTTGTATGGATAATCCGTCCTTTATATTGTTATTATGACACGAAATTAATTTTATGAGTCTAAAGTGAATTTTGTGTAAAAGATTTGAAAAATGTTATGCTATTTGGCGTAGCTCAAGACCGCGCCTTGACATTCAGGAGAAATGAAAATAAACACACCAGTTCGATGATACTATACTATTATATTATCACCTAAGTAACGAGGAACTGCCAAGTTACATAATGATACATAAATAATAACTTAATCAAATTATAAAATTAAATACAAGGTGAGGAAAGGAGTTCTTCCCTACTTGCTATCTACCTAGTTATTTAGGGTCGTACTGATGATAAATGCAGGGTCAGCGTTTTTATTTATAGACTTCCCGAACCCTAACTTATGTAGATTACCCCACACCCTACGGACAGATTTGATTCTAATGTTATAGCTCAATATCAGATTTTTCTTTTTAAATTAGTGTTTGTAAATAACAGTAGCCCTACCGGGGCGCAGGGGTGCAAGCGTGTGACTGTAGATTGTGGGTTTGATTCCCACTCTAGGAAATGATATATTTCATATTTTATTTTCTTCACTCTGGTTGAGTTCCACTACTCAACACACAATTCAGCGCCAAGTAGGGAACAAAAAGAGAGTCTTAACATTAGATTCCCAATTTCTCTTTGTTTACCCTGCCTTTTACGGGACACATCTTCTTAAGCTGAAAAAAAAAAAAAAAAAATTAAGTATATCACTAACATAAAATGAATCGGTAACAAGTTTTACCACTGAACGTGTAATATATATCATTTGTTTTTTCCGTATCCGCACCTGTAAAAATCATACATACATATTTTATCAGTTCCTTTATTGCAGTTGAATAAACTAATTTAACTTAATAATTGTATTTAAATCTCAACTTGGTTTCGTAAAGTCCGGGTCCAGTTGGAGACGGACTTACCAAAGTAACTTGTAACTTTTTCAATATTCCCGCTGGAAAAAAATATTTCGAGAACTAAAAATACAATAAACTTGACTACTAATTTAGTTGCATTGAATTCCAATTGGAATAGTTCACCGAATGGACTTCAAATAAGAACACTTCAGCGGTGTAGCTTGTAATGACTATGTTGTTCGTGCAAAATTGAAATATATTATTTTCGTATTTGTATTTCTTTTTACTAATATTGCTTAAATTAGTGACGCTACTGAAACGGTCGATCACCAGTCGAGGAAATTAAATATGTAATATTTTCTAATTAAATATTTCATATTTCCGTTTTTTCGCTCTGGTAACAATGCAAAGCGCAGCGTTAAGTTCTGACACTATAACATACTATGATTCCTTTCCAATTTCAATTCCTTTCCCCAATCAAAATCCATTTCTATAGACATTATTCATTTTAAATTATGTTGCCACCCCTAATCAATCATAGTTTGAATTACAATTTTATTTGTTTTTTATTTGTTTTCCAAGTGGATATTGAACCCACAACCGTCACATTAACAGTTACCTTACACGAGGTCTTATCGGGCTATATTAGTTTAATTTAATGCGAACTACTTTAAATATTTTTTTAAAATAAAGCACTTTATTATTACAAATCTACGAGTATATTTCATTTGACGTTTGTAAGGATTCAAAGAATTATGGACTTTGGAAGTTCTATAAATCTTTGTAAAAAGCCTTATTTAAGCTTCTTTTATTAATGTAAAATTTTAGTTATTTTAAAATTTCTTTACGTTATCATTTTGAATACCTAATAAATTATAAAATATTGTTTTTTACTCTTATTTAATCATGCTTAGCGTATTTTTCTTAACTTTATTTTACTGGATATCTGATTACATAAAGATTAAATTAAAAGCCGCACTTTGTACGTAACCACACTAAAAGAACAATTAGTAAACAAATAAACTTCCTTACGAATTCCATGTTTTTCTTTAAAATGGATGGAATAGTGACCTACTTTTTTATTTCAGCTTTAGGCTGTATCGCGTACACGACAGAATAGGGAGAGAGAACTTGGGAACCTAGAGTAAGATACTGCTACCCTTTCCCCACTTTCCGCTGAATTTGAGCGATCGAACCTACAATCTGTCGTTTACAGTCACACGCTTGTGCCGCTGCGCCACGACAGGCCTCTGGCTTACAGAAAGAATACTTAACGTATGTAATTATTTACTTAAAATATTTTTCCAATAATTTTATTTAAAAATGCAAAACAAAAATGTTTCAATATAGTTAGCTAAGATTTTTCTATGTATACGAATAAACTAAATATTTACTCTTGAGACCTTCCAGGCTAATGTTTAGACTCACCTACAAAGACAGTAGACTATATGTAAATAAAACTATATAGATAAATAAAAATTGCAAACACTTAAAAATGTATTTACTGAATAAGTTTTGCTTTTAAAACCTATGTAAAAATTATTTTTGTTCTATAATTGTTATAATTATATAAATGTGTGTGTCAGTAAATAAATACAGAAATATGATATACACCATGTTACGCATATGCAACTCAATAGTGAATGTATGCTATTTGATAGACGACTATATAACAACGAAATATAACGATACTGATAGACGACTATTTACAAATTTTGATCAGGGTAATCTTTTTAGTAAACATACAAAATTAGAACGTCATATAGCGCTTGAACGCTTTTCAATAAGCGTAAATTCAAATCCCGCCACGTTTAATTTATATCCTCCTTGCATTTTGTCTTATTACTATAGCGAGACTCTTGTAATAAGACAAAGTGCAACGTATCCACTACTCAATGAATGTCATGAAAATTAGTGATTACGTGAAGATCGAATATAACACGAAGCTAAAACAATAAATAATTAAACTAAATGCCTTTTACTGCCTTTCTTGACTATTTGAACCAAACGTCTCACCTTCACCTATTCCCAGTTTTCCAACCTTTACAATGGTACGTCTATTTGCATAGCGACGACTGCAGTTTAAATGAATTCGTAAGTAAGTTCAGCTCAGTCTTAGTTTGACTTCTTTAATTTACATTGAAATCACGCCTCGACTTTTTAAGATTTTATTTGTAGTTCATTGTTTTTTTTCATTCCATTGAAATTTATATCACTTATTTTTTATTTTTTCGTATTTTTACACAAGTTGTATAGAATTTAATAATGAAATACTTATCTTATAGAGTCTTGTACTAATTTTAGTTGGCGCAGGTGTTTTTTACATAATTGTATTTATGTTTATAAAAACAATAATTGTTTAATCAATAAGAAAAGTAATTGTATATTTTTTTACCTTCTCCATTTATGCCGTATATAGAAGTGTAGGCGGAGGGGGTCCTAGTGTTAAAGCAATCTATTTCCTCTCTGTATAAAACAATTTTTGAGACGTTGCGTGTTGAGTGGAGGAAACAAAACACTGCGCCTTGTTTTGCTACCAAAGGAAAAATATAAAAACAATTTATTCTGCAGAGTTGTAATCGAACCTGCAATCGGAGAGATTAACAGACATAATGAATATGACTTCGGCCTATCGTGGCGTTGTGGCACAAGCGTGTGACTGTAACCGACAGCTTCTGGGTTAGATCCACACTCGAGGAAATGAAATATTTAATATTTTTCAAATCAAATATTTAATGTTTCATTTCTTCGCTGTGGTAATAAGACAAAGCGCGGCGTTGAGTTCCGCCACTCAACACGCAATGCCTCAAATTCGGCGGAAAATGGGGAACGGAAGTGGAACGGAGTGACTTCACGCTAGGTTCCCGGGTTCCCCTTTGTCTACCCTGCCTCTTGCGGGATATAGTATGAAGCTAAAAAAAAGAATATGACTTAATCATTGTTAAAATTTTTAATGTAAGCTACATTAACAGTTCGTAATACAGAAATAATATAGTAACACGGCGTAGTGTTTTCAATTCTCACTTGGGTTAATGAATTATTTAATTTTGTTACTGTTGTTAGAACAAAAAGAAAGATGCTCGCCAATATCTCAAAAATTGGACAACTTGTCATCTGTCTATCGCTATTTGCGAAATACAGCTTTTATAAGTAAATTTATACGATCGAATATAATAGAATGTATCTTATTCTACTTACATATGAGTACGCGTCACGCATGAATACAACGCTAACGCTTCGAATCTTCCCTCATGAATATGCGCGGCGTATCATCAATAAATCTGTTATTATTGTCCGGTGAAATGTCACGGATCAAATGAATACCGGAACATCACGTATCCGGTGCGTAATGCTCTTTATGTCTCAGAGGGTGTTAGTTGACTGTTGTATTGTAGTTGGTTAATGGACTTGATAGTTGAGGATTCAAATACTAACATATACATATTGTATTAACTATTTTTACACTTGTTTTTGTGTTGTAAAGAAAGAGCGCAAATATTAGGAAACTTTGTTCCCAATAGTTATTTTTCAAAATTCGTGCGGAGTGGAACTTACTACTACGTTGTATGTAGTATGTATAAGTTCGATCATGTCATATTATTTAGTTTCTTAATCACTAGCAAATAATGTTTTATTTTAAATTACGAATACTTCTACACATTTTTTCTTGAATTTTCTTGAATTTCAATCATTTAAATATTTGTATTCATCATTTCACTTCGTAAAGCATATAATACTGCTTATTGTTCGTTTTAAGTAAAAAAAATAGCTAATAAAAATAGCTAGTACAAGTTTATACTACATAAACGCTGTATAGAAGTTAACGCCCTAATATATAGTATAAGAGAATAATCTTATGAAATAAGAGGGAAGAATTGCTTTTAGGTAAAAAATTCGTAATAAAAGTTTTTTATAACTTATTTTGCTTACTTATTACACAGGGAAAGGATATTTAAAAAGAGAAAGAGACAATGAAAAGATTTTTGTTTAATTTCAATACAAAGATAATTTAATTAAAAAAAAGCCTAATGACATGAATGAAAAAAAGGAAGGTCTAGGGAACATTGAGTTAAGACATTCCGTTCCTCACTTTCCGCCTAGTGTTGATAAATAAAAATACACTAGGGTAAGTTTTTGCACGTTTTTATTTATATATTTTATCAGTAAAACCTTTTGTACTCGACTTCGATTTATATAATAAAGATATTTGTGAGTTAAGAGAATTGAATAGTATTACTAGTTTAAATTTTTATTTACTTTATGTAGAAAGATGGAGTTCGTAATGGATATTACGACGGCAATTTATGCGAATGTCGCGGCCTTATGAAAATATTGATGAAGTTTACGCATAACGGCGTGTGCGGGACCGAACAAGGGGCCTGGAATACTTTGAGAAATCGTTGAGGGAAATACTTGAAAATGTTATTATTTTTTTATGATATGTAGTATGTTTAGTAACACAGTTATATGCACACACCACAGTCGTATATATAACGTTGTTAATTTAAATACGGGCAACATTTTTTTCAGATAGACCTCAAAAAGCTGAAACCAATTTTTATATTTATTATACCTACGTAAAATAGAAAAAAATAGAATAGTTTTATTGTGTATAGTTGAATAAGAGTAAATAAATATTTAGAGACTATAATAATACGGACAAAAGAGACCAAACCGTAGATTTCTAACTTGGAGTTGTAGTGGTTTTATTATAATTTAAGGTTTGCGGAATATATTTTATTTTTTAAGATAAATATTGCCTCAACAAGCTTATTTAGATAAAGTTCTTGTAAACCTTAGGGAATAATTTTTCTATAAATTGTTAGATATATTTTGTTTGTTAAATCTTTTCATTGTTTTAAAATATTTAACAATACAAACAATACGAAATAATATTTATAACATAGTATAGGACAAAGAAAACTTTGGGAATTCTTCTAAAAATACAACAGATAGTAACAGTGGCCAAACAAAAAATATTAAGTATATATATTTTATATAATGTATCGCACGACAATGTAGACGCAGTATTGGAGCGTAAATCCGATCCCAAAAACTGCGCTGTTTCGGGCTGTTTCAATTTACTGTCTCGTTGAACGTATTTTATGAATAGTAAAACTTTAGTGCTTTGATATTTCATTTCAACTATGAATTGCAAATTGGTTAAATTTGTTGATAATAAAATAAAATAGCATTTCTATGAAATTTTTGCACTACTTTTGTAAGGAAATCTAACCTTGGAAGTACTTTCAGTGAATAATGAAAAAGCTCAGTAAATTATCATGCTTTGCCGTAGACAAATAAAACAGGGCCATAATATTTTTTCACATAATCGTTATATATAACGACAACAAAAAGAATATCTCAAACTAAACAGATTTTTTTAAATGTGATTTGCATGCGCTTATTCATTATATTCTTAGTAGCCACTAATAGAAAGTGGTCAGCCTTTATTTATACTTTTTACACTACTACACTACCGAGAGCAATATAAGTCGTTTATAGCAACTTGTATGTATTCACATCAAGTAGAATAAAATGATAAATTACGAATATAAACATTTTCAAGGTATAATTACGTAGTGGCTCGATGTTTTCCGCGAAGATTTTTCTCGTCTCTCGTCGCCTCGTCGACGCAAAATGCATTGGAAGCTGATAATATCAGGGAGAACACGATATGAGATAAATATCAGTATCCTGCGTATAATTAAGAATAACATAAAACTAACGTACTTTTTTGGGTATATTAAACAATCAGTCTATTCATTTGGGCTGCACACAAAATGTAAACAAGCAAAACAGAGTTTCTTAAACCATTATTGATCATATCACATTTATACGGATAAGAATTATTCGCCCACGTTTCTTCTACGTGTTTGAACGCAACAGCCACTTTTACCGTGTTGAAGCTTTCTTTAATTAACTTTAATTTGGCGGAGAAAAATACAAGCGCTGTTCGGTTATCGTTCACTTACGTTCTTAACATGAAACTCTTCATGTTGTTAGACGTCATCTATTTCAGAATACGAAACTTAGCGTGTAGCTAAAAAATACAATCTTTACCCTTTTACCTTGTGACTTAAAATGAGTTTTTCTTAAATAAAAACATTTTTAAGAATTTTCTGCACAAAAAAACAAAACAAAATTGGATTTATCTAAAAGATTAAACAAATAAACTTAACTCAAAATCATTCTATTCACTACTTCTAGTATTCAATTCTATTGTCAATGAAGTAAACACCTCGTTGATGTATATCTAATACTTTACAGCGCGACCAATCGAGACTGAACAGTCGAGTGTTGTTACAACGATGTTTAACTTGTAGTTCTGCTTTTTCGCAGAATTTAAAATAAGTATACTTATTAAATTTTATACCAACACATTGATGTAAACAAATATATAACAATAATATTTCGTATTAAGGAAGTCATATATATTCATTCATATTTTCACCTTTTGCATACATCAGAGCAGGTATTAAAAACGTCCAGAGTCCAGGGCAGTGCGCTCAACAAGTGAGAAATTGTTAGCGGTAGCTTGATATAGTAATTGTGTCAACTACCACGTGTGAGCTATCTCAGTCTACCCGTGGCCAAGGACTAACACAACACAACACTGAGAGAAAATACAACAATATCCTTTACTATATCACAATGTGTCTCATATAGGCGGGGGCAAACATTTTCCGCGCAGGCTTCCTTTGTTAGGTGTTTAGCGCTATAACCCCGAGTCGAGTGTTTTGAATAGACTTGGCATATTTTGTCTATCTTTTCATTGAATCCTCATTCAATTACTCGCGTTCTTCAGCTGCATGTGGGAACACAATTAGGTTTAGTTTTTTGTAAGCTCTAAGTTCGATGGCCTCTTTGTCATTATACGAGTATTACTTGTTATTACTAATAAATATGTTTCATTTACAGAAACACCAATAAATATTAAATGAAATGCAATTGAAGTAATTCGTTATGCGGCATTAATCAGTGGTTGTTAATTTATATTGAAGCGACAAGAACCATCAATTAGAGTGGAATCGATTTTATAAATATATTTTATAACTTTACGGCGTTGAGATAGTTTTTATATTACTCTACGGAGTAGCATTTATATTTTTATGTTTATGTTTTATTACAAGACAAGACAGCGCGGCGTAGTCACGTGTACCGCCACTGCGCCGCGCCACGCACCACCACACATTAACATTTTAGATATTTAGGACCGACATAGTAGAGAGGTTTTTGTATACGACACGCTCTAAGTGTCCAAGGTAACTTTGCCTACAGTACATTGGGTTATATCGTGTTATTTAACACAGTGTAATATAGTCAACATACTTTAAGAGCCTTATCTCAATCAATAAAGTCCCTCCAAAACCAAATCTCCACAAAACGACTCTATAATTTTTATAAATGAAATAGTTTTTCTTTTTAGAATTCAGATTAGAATTTAATTTCAAAACAGTTGTTTTAAGCACATTAATATCTAATAAATCGAAAAGGAATCACTTAAGAATAAGCTACATGAGCAAAACATTGAAATTAGCTTGCATCTCTATCACCAATTTTACTGAGGTATTTTACTGATGAATATATTATTTTTGAATTTATGCAATATTACATTTTGTGAATGAGTCTTTTATATGAAAATACTTAAAAACCATGTATTTTTTAAATATATCATACTCAACCAACTATGAACTAAAATAAATAAACTAAAAAAATATTCATTTCTAAAAATGATAATTTGAAAAAGTGTGTATAAAATTCATAGTGTATGGAGACCAGTATATAGTAAAATAAACTTCACGGCTTCACGTTATTTTCCGCACATAGCAGGGAAGGTAGAGAGAACATGAGAACCTAGTGTTAAGAAACTCCGTTCTACTACTGTTTCGCACTTTTCGCTAAATTAGAGGCATTGCGTGTGAGTGGCGGATCTCAACGCCACGCTTTGCCTTGTTACCAGAGCGAAGAAATGAAATAGTTAATTTAAAATTTTATTAAATATTTTATCTCTTCGAGTGAGGATCAAACCCACAACCTCTTGTTTACGCTGCACTACGACTGGCCTCAGCCTCTATAATAAAATAAATGCTTTTAAAAATACACAGAACTTAAGAAAATCTAAGCATAATTTTTTTGGGGTCAAATGAATTACTTCACCTAATATTATTTATCTCTAGGGTCGTATAAATAATGGGTCTGACACAACTCTCGATCCAGTAGTTCGCCACTTTATAAGTTATACATCTATGCTTATACATGATTTTGAGATAATTTTTGTTTATTTTTTAACTTACCGTATAATCCGAATTTTAATTCACTCTTTACAATGACAAATAAAATAGTTTTCAAAGGGTTTGCCATAAAAATATATATTCTTAACGTTTTTTATCGGCACCCTATAAATTATACTTATATAACCGCGATTAGCCTGCCAACATTAACGTGAATAAAAATAAACTAAAATATTTTTTGTATTAGCGGCTTCATATTTTAACAACTGAACGTTAGGTCGATATTTTGTAACTCAAACGAATTTTTATATCCATCGTCAGCGAGCGCTGTCAACAATGTATACACTACTACTTAAACGCTTTTTTTGGAGTTAATTAAATAACGGATAGGGCCGAATAAAAAGCTCTTCTATACAAAGAAATAAGCTCCGCAATACGACTAAGAATCGAACCATAAGGATTTATTTTATTTTCCATAAAATGAGCTTACATTTCATATGTTAATACAGCTTATTTATAAGTTAGTATGTTCTATGATTACCTTTTCTTCAATGATTTAACGGATATCTCGCAGGTGTGCGATTATATTAGGTGAAGGTGAAGGTGAAGAAAACTTAATGTTAAGGCACAGTGTTCTTCATATTCTTTCTGGTTTCAAAACATTACGTGTCTTGATGGCTATACGCTGTCCATGGTCTTCCTAAAGTGAAGACAATGATTTCTAAGCGAAAATTGAACCCATAACCTTCACGTATAAAGTTAGATGCTAACTGTGTGCTTTGTCTTATTAGAGTGCATATAATACAATCATGTATTTTTCTGAGAGGCCTGTCGTGGCAGCGGCATAAGCGTGTGACTGTATCCAACAGGTTGTGGGTTCGATCCCCACTCGAGGAAATAGAAATATTTAATATTTTCAATTTCAATATTTATTGTTTCATTTCTTCGCTCTGGTATTAAGCCAAAGCGCGGCGTTGAGTTTCGCCACTCAACACGCAATGCCTCAAATTCGGCGGAAAGTGGGGAACGGAAGTGGAACAGAGTGTCTTAACACTAGGTTCCCAAGTTCCCCCTGCGTGCCCTACCATGTGCGGGATACACAAATTATAAGGTTGGCTGATAGAAAATGCGTTTTGTATATTTTAATAATGCGTTTTGTATAATTAATATTTTAATGTAGTGTAAAGCTATGTTAGTATGTATATGAATTTTTCTGAGCGGGGTAGAATCCGCAATCTTCCCGTATACACTCAGATGATAATCAGGTATACTACGGTATGGTATGGCATCACTATTATTTTTAAGCTTCACGCTTACCCTAAGCGGAGTAGTCCGGCAGAATACTATAAATTTAATATATTCACACATTAGAGGATAATTATATAAAATATTTTATGCTAGAAGGAAAACACAATAGTGCATTTTGTTCCATCAAATCTAGAAAAAAAGTTATAATTTCTCAACGAACGGCAAAGTAAGACATGGTTTACAGTCATGAGTACAAGCGAATTAGGTTCGAATTCCACTTAAGAAAATTACTTAGTTTCATTTTTTCGCTCAGGTAAGGACTAAAGATCAAATATCACAGCCATACTGCTAAAATTCAGAATATATTACATAGCTTGACAAAATACTAAAATGACTAAAATGACATCTCACCCTTGTATAAAATGAATATAATTATTACTTATGAATATTACATATAAAAATAAGTTTTCATGCATAGCGGTATGTGAAGCGGTAATAACGGATTTTGCAGGGAGATAACGTGCTGTTGCCTGGGAAGGTTAGTATTCCTGTGTGTATGCAATACGTTATTGTACTGATTTATATATATATATATATATATATATATATATATATATATATATATATATATATATATATATATATATATATATATATATATATATATATATATATATATATATATATATATATATATATATATAATAGTCGAGGTCCTCGTTGCACAGCGACAGAAGTACTGTATACAGGGTAGTTGTGGATTCGATTCTCAAGACAATGCACGGCATTGAGGGCGGCTGCTCAAAATAATTTCTCGAAATTGGCAAAAAAATGGAAAATGGAAAGTCTTAACATTAAATTTTCTCTGCCTTCCCTTCTATACGTTATGCAGCATGAAGCTAATACAGAAGTAGACTACACTGTTACACTTTTTTCAAAGATTTTTGTGACGTACCTTCTATATTTAAGGCTGACCTGTCAATGTAATTACGAAAATAATTAGGCAGTTACTGCAAAATTTAATGTTTGTACTCAAACATAAATTTTAAATCAGAAAAAATATTGAATCGGCGTTGTTTTATGACTTCCAAACACCCAAGGATGTTAAGTCTCTGATTTATTTTTCCACACGTAATTTTTTATGGTATTAACAACAGTTAACGAAAAAAACATACTGTAACATAAAATTAGACTGGCAATAGACTAACGTTTTAGTCATGCGTTATAATTCGCTTGTACTGGGTAAATTGAACTACACCACACAATTTCTTATAAGTTCTATATCTTGCAAGTCATTAATTTCCTCATCAACTTTTCTTGTTCACGTAAAAACATTAACCTATTGGAGCTTTTCGTAAAAGCTCTTAGACAATATTAGTTTTTATTTTATTATTTTTATTTCGTTCTTTACTTCTTCGTGAGAAAACATCCCAATAAATTGAAATTACTATAAATCTTTTACAAAACTTTTTGCACTTACTCAATTGATTAATATTTCTAAGAAACAAAAATAAGTTCAATAAACTAATAAATTAGGACAATACAGTTCTAGAGTATTATTGAATTTGGAAATTGTTGTATTTATATTGCGTTGTATTTTACTGTTTTGTATTATACTATATTGTTATAGTATTTTTTGTATTTATATAATTTATTTAAATTTATATTAAGCATACCTACTCAACCCGGCGTTGAGTTCCGCCACTCAACAGGCAATGCTTTAAATGCGGTGGGATATAGGGAACAGAACAGAGTGTCTTAACACTAGCTTCACAGAGTTCTGCCAACCCTGCCACATGTGTGATACAACGTGAACGTGAAGTTGAAATAAAACCTACTATTAAGAAGGCATTTCCCAAATTATAAGGCTGGCTGGTAGAAAATGCGTTTTGTATATAATAATAATAAAGGATAAATAAATAAATCTTCTTCATTCGATCGAAGTAATAACAATAATCAATATTGATTCATTTCAAGATATATAAACTTGTCTCAGTAAAAATCATAAAATAAAAATAATTTCATATTTTAATAAAATCATTCAGTATTTTTTTAAGTAATTAATTACTTTAAATCGTTGTTTTGTACATTTCAAGGTAGACAGACATAAAGAGCCTAGTGTTAGGACACCTCGTTCCACACAATCCTCCCAATTTACTAAACATAAATTGAGAGATGCAATTTAACGCCACGTTTTGTCTTGTGAAAACTGTAGCTGAACTCACTGCCTGCTATCTTAAACTTCTCTAACTGAAGTAGGTATATGGTATTTCCATCACTTCACCAGCCAGGCTAGTGTTA